>SJYT01081922.1:63526-101071 GCA_006410635.1 Cephalophus harveyi
GGGCATGAGCTGAGTGAACTCCAGGAGTTGGTGATGGACAGGGAGGCCTGGCGGGCTGCAATTCATGGGGTCGCAAACAGTCGGACACGACTGAGCGACTGAACTGAACTGAACATCATCTAGACCATGTGAATTTTAAAAGCATAAAATAATATTATATCTTATTAATACTCACATTCATTGTAGTAAAGGTATAAAATCATGCATAGAAAGGAAACACACCAAATTAAAGAATGTGATTATGATAGGGAACAGGATTAGAAAGGTATGAGGGTGGCTTTAGCTGTATTTACAATTATTTTACTGTAAGATATGGCATCACCTACTCAATGGACATGGGTTTGGGTAAACTCTAGGAGTTGGTGATGGACAGGGAGGCCTGGTGTGCTGCAGTTCATGGGATCGCAAAGAGTCGGACATGACTGAGCGACTGAACTGAACTGAAGATATGTTTGAAAGAACCAAAAATGCAATGTATTTTGTTTGTCTCTTCAATTTTTCACAGCTCTACTGGTTTCATTTTATTTCTTCCTCTTCTGTCAAATACTCTTTGATGCTTTCATAGCATTCATGTTCCTTGAAATTTCCTTAAGATACTAGTACTATCAAAAATTATCTTTTCTTATTCTTCCAAAGAAGTACTTTTAATCAGTGGTTGACAGTCTACATCTCAAAATTTGTTATTGCATACCATTGTAAGATGATTGCATGGCTTCCACAAGGATTTATATCATTTTTGGTTTGTTCATGTTGAAATGGGGCCATTTCCATCCATGAATTTTCCATTTTCTTTATCTCCAGCTTTTCATCAAATAATTGAAAATAAAAATAGTGTGTTGGAACTTCCCTGGCCATCCAGCAGTTAAGGTTTCCTTTCCAATATTGTGGCTAGGGGAGAAGGGAGCTCAGGTTCCATTGCTGGTTGGGAAACTAAGATCCTACTTGCTGTGAGGCAAAAAAAGAAAAAAAAATGGTGTGTAAACTCAATATCTCCCCACCATCATATAGAAAATGGTCTCCAGGCTGGATATTTCCTAGTCTTTCCCTTGATAATTTTTTCTAACATGTGGCTTGTTCTGAGTCTTTTTTAAACCTTAAAAAACTTTTGTGTAATTCTAATACATTTCTTTCCAATCAGCTTGTTTTATTTTCTTCTGGAGGATAATTGTTAACTCCTTGATTAATTCTTCGCATTTGATTTCTCTTTCAGTTTTCCATTTCTATATTATTAGTTTTGAGATGTTCAGAATTATTTTTCCTGGTTTTCTTTTTTAAATTTTTTATTTTATATTGGAGTATAGTCAATTGACAATGTTGTGATAGTTTCAGTTATCTGGAAGCATTTTAAATTCAAATTATCATCAGACTTTTATGCAAAATGAAGGAATGGTGTTAAGGTAATAGCTACATTATTTCTACCTTTGGCCAGTGTATTGTCTGAATTCTGTGGGAACAACAGAGAGATACTTTCAGATGTACAGTTTCTGAATGTATTTCACTACTAAACTCTTAATCAATACTCACTTGTAAAATGGGGATATTGTCACCCTGCTTATTTAACTTATATGCAGAGTACATCATGAGAAACGCTGGACTGGAAGAAACACAAGCTGGAATCAAGATTGCCGGGAGAAATATCAATAACCTCAGATATGCAGATGACACCACCCTTATGGCAGAAAGTGAAGAGGAGCTAAAAGGCCTCTTGATGAAAGTGAAAGAGGAGAGTGAAAAAGTTGGCTTAAAGCTCAACATTCAGAAAACGAAGATCATGGCATCTGGTCCCATCACTTCATGGGAAATAGATGGGGAAACAGTGGAAACAGTGCCAGACTTTATTTTTTTAGGCTCCAAAATCACTGCTGATGGTGACTGCAGCCATGAAATTAGAAGACGCTTACTCCTTGGAAGAAAAGTTATGTCCAACCTAGATAGCATTTTCAAAAGCAGAGACATTACTTTGCCGACTAAGGTCCGTTTAGTCAAGGCTATGGTTTTTCCTGTGGTCATGTATGGATGTGAGAGTTGGACCGTGAAGAAGGCTGATCGCCGAAGAATTGATGCTTTTGAACTGTGGTGTTGGAGAAGACTCTTGAGAGTCCCTTGGACTGCAAGGAGATCCAACCAGTCCATTCTGAAGGAGATCAACCCTGGGGTTTCTTTGGAAGGAATGATGCTGAGGCTGAAACTCCAGTACTTTGGCCACCTCATGCGAAGAGTTGACTCATTGGAAAAGACTCTGATGCTGGAAGGGATTGGGGGCAGGAGGAGAAGGGGACGACCGAGGATGAGATGGCTGGATGGCATCACTGACTCGATGGATGTGAGTCTGAGTGATCTCCAAGAGATGGTGATGAACAGGGAGGCCTGGCGTGCTGCGATTCATGGGGTCGCAAAGAGTCGGACACGACTGAGTGACTGAACTGAACTGAATATATTAAAGTGAATGCGTAATGAGGCTCTGTGTCTATTGGAGGTTAGGTCTTCTGCCATTTGGGTCCTGGCTAGTTCTAATCAGTTTTTATTTTTCTCTTTCCTTTTATGATTGAGTGAGAAACTCAGATAAGAGCAGTTGGTTTCCATTTGAGAAAGGGGCAGGGATATAATTCAGGGGCAACAGCCTTTCCTTTTTACTGCTTCTCGTTCCTGAGGGACTCTGAGGGGCAAAGGTTGGTCTTCTGATACCACTTCCTGCTGAGCAAGGGCATATGTTGAGTTAGAAGAGCATAATTTTTCCTGATTCAACCAAAATGAATCTGATTGTCAACAGGCTAGAGTCCCAGTTTCTCATAGCCCTGGGTAAAGGCCATCAGAAGCTTGACTCAGTTCTCCAAGAGATAAAACTAATGAGACAATGGAGGAATCATGGACCAAAGAGCAAGAGAAGGAGAATAACTGTAGGGGGTTCTAAGAATGGCCTTAGAAGCTCAGGGAAGCTGGGAATAGCTCTTCTGATCCTGTCATAAATTAATTCAGCCAGGCCCTTCTTGTTGTGAATATTTAACCAAAGTGGCCCTCTGTCTGTTTTTTAAAAATATTGTTTTTTGGAGTATAGTTGATTTCAGATGTGTTAGTTTCAGGTACACAGAAAAGTGAAGTAGTTATACATATACTTATATCCACTTTTTAAGATTCTTTTCCCATATAGGCCATTCCAGAGTTACAGAGTATTGAGTAGAGTTCCCTCTGCTATATACAGTAAGTTCTTAGTAGTTATCTATTTTATATACAATAGTTTATATATGTCAATCCCAGTCTCCCAATTTGTCCCTTCCTCCCTTACCCCCTAGTAACCATAAGTTCATTTTCTATATCTGTAACTCTATTTCTGTTTGGTAGATAAGTTCATTTGTACCATTTTTTAAGATTCCATGTGTAAGTGATACCATATGATATTTGTCTTTCTCTGTCTGCAAGCTGCTTTCTCTAGCAGTCAGGATGCACTCTCTTCTATCTGACTGCTCATGTTAACATAGAAACAACAGGAACTAGTTAGTGGGGCACAAACTCCCCCTTGATTAGCCAGCAGGTAATCAAGAGCTTTGCAGTAGTCAAATGTCTTCTGGGCCAGAGGGTCCAGTGAATTTTTTACTATTCTAAGTTTAGAACTGGATTTTCTATTACCCAGGCCACTGTTTGAGCAACTTCTTTTATACTTATGGTATTATAAATTGTTCCTCGTGTTAGGCTCACGAGGGATCCTACAAGAGTGACAAGTCCTGCTATTACCAGTCTAGTTCCCTTCCTGACTAGATGAATGGCCCCTTTGGTTCAGAGGTGGTGTGAGTGTAATTAAAATCTGAATGTAACCTGGATCGGGTTGTGAACCACCTATAGCCCAGTTTCCCCTGGTTGAGTTTTCTTGCAAACTGTTAATGGCCCAACGTGGGTGGCCTTTGCCATAAGAGCCCTAAGGAACAAACATCCCTCAGGGGTGCACACACATTGTCTTTGGGTTTTCTTGAGTCACGTTTAGGCTAGTGGTTGGTGTTCTTCCATCCAGGGGACTGGCTGCATAGCCAGACCTCTCCATGTTTGGTATGATCCTATTCCCAGAGCCCTTAAGCATGATAACCGTCTAGAGTGGACCATGTCTGTAGGTTGGAGGGCTCATATTAAATGGTTGCTTGGGCCCCTAGAAAGCAAGGATTTGACTAACACCTACGCCTTTGCTGCAGAAGGGTGGCAGTGGACCAACCTTGATGTCCTGGGGCAGAAGTGTGGGCGTGGAGGAATTAAACCGTAGTTTGGTGATGCTGTCAGCTGTTAGTGCAGTTCCCTGAGAGTCTGGCAGGCTGTATTTATTCTCTGACTGTGGCTGATGGTGATGGATCCAACAGTCAATAAATTCCAGCCCTTTTGAATGTACTTTTAGAAATAAATGAATGTGCCAGGGATAAGAATCGACTATGCATTTTATGTCGGAAGGTATTGCTTATCTTTAGGATGTCTTCAGGAGTTCAGGGTCAGAAAGAGGCTCACGTAGTGGTCTGGCTGAGGGGAGTCTGACAGGGCTGTAAGGAAGTCAGGGTCCAGAGCCTGTTAGACTCAGGGTGTTGTATCCGGGGTCTTCTCTGGAAGCTCAACTGGTAAAGAAACCACTTGCAAAGCAGGAGACCCCAGTTTGATTCCTGGATCAGGATGATTCCCTGGAGAAGGGGTAGGCTTCCCTTCCAGTATTCTTGGGCTTCCCTGGTGGCTCAGACAGTAAAGAATCTGTCTGCAATGCAGGAAATCTGCATTCGATCTGATTTCCTGTAAAAATTCCTATGTGTTGACAGTTAATCTAAGGAGATATTGAGACCTCAAGGTTACAACTGCTTCGAACATGACTGGAGGTATCCTTGAGTCTGCTACAGTTCAGAAGATTTAAGTCCTCAGTAATATAGGACTATATCTGCAGCCTTACCGACAATGGTCATTTAGCTGTATTCTGCATGCCTGAACCACAGTAACGTTATTTTGATTTCTAAATGTATTTTTTCCATAATAATTAAAGCAGATGTACAATGTATGTTCATTAGGTCACAAACAGGTTGCTTTAATTAAGGTATATCATGTGGAAGCCAGATAAATACTTCCCTGGTGGCTCAAAGAGCAAAGTGTCTGCCTACAAGCAGGAGAGGCGAGTTCGATCCCTGGGTCAGTAAAAACCCCTGGAGGAGGAAATGGCAACCCACTGCAGTATTCATGTCTGGAAAATCCCATGGCTGGAGGAGCCTGATAGGTTACAGTCCATGAAGTCGCAAAGAGTCGGACATAACTAAGCCGCGTCACTTCACTTCAGGGATGCATGCATGTGTTTGAAAGCATGTATCTATTTCCCCCCATATCTTTATATTGAAAACATAGTTTTTTTGTTTGTTTGTTTTTTAAAACAAAGTCTGTGAATGTAGGATTCTAACAGGGTAATTTGGATATATGTCACTTTCGGTTTTGTGTTTTTTGTTTTTTTTAATTTTTACCAGGTGGCTAAACCCCTTGTTTAAAATGGGTTATAAGCGGAAACTAGAACCAAATGACATGTACTCGGTGCTTCCGGAAGATCGCTCCCAGCACCTCGGAGAAGAGCTGCAAGGGTGAGCACAGACAGCTGGGAGAAGGGGTGGAAGTGAGAATTTCAACATGGGAATAAAGGTTTGGGGCAGACTTTGCCTTCCTCTGGGTTCTTCTGATTCTCCTCCCCTGACACTGCACACTCAGTCCCCTCAGGCTGACCCCACGCTTAGCCCACTTTGGAGGCACGTGTTCCCTGTGCATCTGTGGATGTGGAGGGAGCCCGCAGCCACGGCCCTGGAGGCCGAGCTCTGTCCCTGGAGGTGGGGCCCCTGGAGGAGGGTGTCTGCCCTCCTGAGCTGCTCATGACCTGTGAGTTCAGCAAAGCTTGGTAGGAACTTGTTTCCAGAATCTGGAACTTTTCTCTCAAGGCCTGTTTCTCTGGTGCTTCACGGTCTGCACCACTGGTCTTTCAGGAGCCTGTGAACAGGTAGCCGGCATCTATTGCGCAGCCGCAGAGCGCCTGTAGTGCGGGCTGTCTCCTACTCCGCCCCGCCCCCTTTCCTTTTGGGGGACGCGCTGCGCTTCACTGTGCCCTGTTTCTCATCGCAGGCACTGGGATCAGGAAGTGAAGAGAGCCCAGAAGAACGCACGGGAGCCTTCCTTAATGAAAGCGATCGTAAAGTGTTACTGGAAATCCTATTTAATTTGGGGAATGTTTACATTTCTTGAGGTAAAAGATTTTTATACTGTGCATTGCTTTTTGGTGTATGTATCTCAGCACTGAGATGGACCAGATGAGTGGAAAAGAGGCTAGTAGTGTAAGGTCTGAGGATAAACCCTCATGGAAACATGATAGAGCTCAGATGTTGTATTTATCTCTAGAATGGACAAGGATTGGACCTCCAGGGGTTGCTGTTTTCCTTTTAACTGATTAAAAACAGTGTTGTGGAAGCATGGCCTTGAAATAAAAGACATTTTATATTACATTAGCAAGTTTATGATGCTCATTATAAACACTGACTGATCTTTGACCAAAAGATTCCTACAACCTCAGGCAATATGTGCCCTGTGATTTAAAGGAAGGTCACTTGGACTTGAGCCTAGAACAAGATACATTTTACAGATGCTCGGCAAATAATTGTTAACTTGCCCAGGTCACTGATAAGTGCTTTCCTAAGAAGATATCGTAACCTCTCCTCTGCCAGGTGAACAGAACCCAGGGCCCTGGATCTGGACTGTAGCTGCCCAGAACTCCTAAGAGCACACCTATGACCAGGCTTCCCCCTTCCCTGTGGGCCAGCACTGTGAGCCAAAGCCCCTGTGGGGAGGAGCTCCAGCTTCACTGTAAATTCTCTGAACCCTCCATGCTGTTTTCTTTCCCTGGTTGTGGGAGCAGATTCCTGGTTGAAGGGGTAGTCCTGATGCCTGGCATTGGCAGAGGGTGGAGCAGGGGATGTGCAGGGCAAACCAGAGGCAGAAAGCTGTGAGGTCAGTGACCTCCGTGACCCTAAGATCCTGGGTCAAGACCCCTCAGAGGACAGTCCACCTGGGGACACAGTGCCAGCAGCCCCCTGTTCTGGCTGAGCCTGCTGGGGGCCTGCTGCAGACCCCCCCGGGGGGGTCGTGCTCTCCGTGGTCCCTTAGCACTGCCTTAGGGACACGGGCGGCCTGTGAGTGTGTGAGGGCAGGAGGGGTGGAAAATGCAGTTGCTGTGAAAGGGGTGGAGAAGGTGTGAGCTGTCCTCAGTCTGTTGTGTTGGGAGTGAGGTGGGTGGGCCAGGTGGTTTACGGGGGCGCGGTATGGTTCTTGTTCAAAGGCTATGCTGGACTGAAGGGCACTGTGGGCAGTGGGCAGCTGGGCAGGTGAAGTTCACCCACACAAGTGGGGAAACCAGAGAATTTGTAACCTCACAGGTCTTGGGAGTTGGAGTTCTCATTGATGACAAATGTGGGTTGGCCATTGTGCCAGAGGGTGGGGACAGGTATTTGGGGCAGAGTGCCACCTTAGAGAGGGCTCTGGCCACAGAGATACTGCAATGCCTTGTGAAGGGCAGGGGATGGGAGAAGGGGCAGTTGCTCCTTAGACTGTCCCAGCCCTTCTTTGACCCATGTGCAGTTGTCCCAGTGATGATGTTTCCACATATTCACAGTACATTGTCATTTGAAATATACAGGTGACAAACTGGTATGGCCTGTTTGTGCAGGACTTCCTGACCTCACACAGCAGAGCTCTCATAAATTCTTATCAGGAAACCCTGGGGCCTTGGTGTCTGCCTGAGGCTCATGCCAGGTGCCTGGTTGGATGAATAGCCTCAAGGTTTAATGCTGTATCATATCCTGGAGCAGGTCTTTCTCTGCTGTCCCTGGTTCTCTAATTTCCCTTTGGTACCAGGTGCTGAGGAAGCTGAAGTCAAGTGCATCTCAATAGATGGCCCACAAGGCTAAGTTTGAACTGAGATGCTGGTTTTTCTTGCTGTTCTGGGCTGTTAGCCCCTTGAGTGGGGTCACTAAGCCTCGGATGGATCCCATCCTAATTTGAGTCCTGAGTCTTGGCTGTAGCAGCTCATGGGAGAAGCAGACATAGAGGGAGAGGCCTCATGATATCATAAGAGAGAGGCCACAGGATCTGGGGTTCTTCCTGAGAGGGAACCTTCCCCACTGTGTTACTGGGAGTGTTGATTTCACAGTTGTCCAGCCCCAGTAATACTTCCTGCTGGGGATTCAGGAAGGCTAGACCTGGGACTGCATAAGGTACAACTGCTAGAGCCCTGGGCCCTCTTTCAGGAGACTGGTTGTTAGGTGGTCATGGCAGACAAGTGGGGAGTAGTGGACTTGGAAAATAAGGAGGCTCATTCTCTCTACCTAGCAGCAGTACTAGTTGGTTAAACAATTGATTGTATGAGAAACTTTCTGTGTTGTGATCTGTCTGTACTACTTGCTTGTCTCTGTATTTTAGATATTGGAAGATCTATACTTGGTCCAGAATTTTCTAAAACTCAAACATATTTCCTTTTTGACTGCCAGCCTTCTTTTAATTCCTCTGATGCACAGAATACCTCATGCATCATCTATGATGCATCTATATGCATCTCTTACCAGCCACAGCACAGGCAGGGCCTCCCCCAGAAACACTGGCAGCACCAACAGGAAGATGCCTGTTCAGGTCAGGCTTTTGGGGTTAGGATTTCGAGTATGAAAACCTCTGTCCTATGAGAATAGAGGAGTGACTATAATACTCAGAGAAACAAGTACAGCCTGAAGCTGAATGTGGAGCTTTTGCAGATCACCTCTAATTCAAACAGAACAGCCAGGAAATTCTGAGCATGCCTGGCCCCTGTGTGCACCTCCATGGGGACCACAGGTAGGGGGGACGGGTCTCCGCCTGTCCGGGCCCCTTAGGATGGAAAGAAGGAGCCTGAAGACTCTTCCTGGACCAGAGACACAGAGATCACCTCCCCAGGTCATCAGGGCTTCTCTCTAAGAGGTGAGGTCTCCACTGCTGGTGTGTAAGTGGGGTGAACTGAGAGCCAGAGTGCGTTCACCCAGGCCCTTCCGCTGAGAGGGGAGGAGTGGCCGGGGGTTATGTCCTATCCCTGGGAATCTTGTAAATGGCCCGGCCTTGTCCAGGCACTTGGCTTTTGTCTGAGGTCACTTTTGCTGATGGTTTCTGGTCCAGGTGGAGGCTGTAGGAAGCACATGTTTGTGTAAATCTTCACTTTGGAGCTCAGTTGATGGGCAGGAAGTAAACAGAATCCTCTGAGTTCCTCTTTGGGCTTTGTGCCTTGACTCAAGGCTGGTTCCCCGAGAGCTGTAGTGGGCTTTGCACTTATTTCCCAAGCCTTTCTTCCATGTGTCCCTCACTTTGCTCAACCCAGGAGGCTGAGGAGTGGCTGCTGGTGGCAAAGATACTATGGGCTGAGAGCAACCACTGAGGACCACACAGTAAGGGAGAGGAGGAGGGGGTACTGAGCAAAATTGACGGGGACCTGCCGAGCAGACCTGCCATGAGCCCTGCTGGTTCCTGAGAGCATAGTGTAGCCCTTAGGTGTCAGTGATATCCACAGTGATGACCTTGAGCCATGAATGACCGTGATACTTTTTAACCTGTTTTATTTTCTTTTTTTAAAGCATATGTAAGTTTTTATTGTAACATTTAAAGAATTTTTAAAGATTGAAGTGTGATTGACTTACAGTGTTATGTTAGTTTCAGATGTACAGCATAGTGATTCAATCTTTTTTTTGATTCAGTATTTTAATGTATTTATTTAAATACTAGTTCCCATTTTTATTTATTTATTTAGGCTGAGCAGGATCTAATTTCCTGACCAGAGATTATCCCAGGACCCTAGATTTGGGGTGTGGAGTCTTACCCACTGGACTACCAGAGAAGTCCCAATTCAGTATTTTTATACATTACAAAATGATCACCATGATTAAGCCTAGTTGCCATCTGTCACCATACAAAGTTATTTCAGTGATATTGACTATATTTCCCATGTTGTACATTGTATCCCTGCAACATATTTATTTTATAACTAGAAGTTTGTACCTCTTAATCTCCCTTGCTTATTTCAGTCATTCCCCCCACCTCCTGAATCTATTTTCTTTAAGATGTTAGGGAAATAGGTGACTCATATTTAAAAGATTACATTCATAATGGTTAAAATTTTTAGCAGTTTACTTATAAATGAAACATTAATTACTATGTAGAAAACGTGGCTTTTACAAATGACTTTTTTGATGAATTCTTGTCCTGCCATGATGGCCTGTAAGCAGCACTGAGTTTTCCAAACCCTTTGTGAAACCAACCTCTGCCCTTAAGGATAGAATAAGTCTCTTCCCAGAACTTCTGATAATCATTTCAGTTGCTCAGTTGTGTCCAACTTTTTGAGACCCCATGGACTGCATCATACCAGGCTTCCTTGTCCATCACCAGCTCCCGTAGCTTGCTCAAACTCATGTCCATTGAGTCAGTGATGCCATCCAACCATCTCATCCATTGTCATCCCCTTCTCCTGCCTTCAATCTTTCGCAGCATCAGGGTATTTTACAATGAGTAATTTCTTCACATCAAGTGATCAAGTATTGGAGCTTCAGCTTCAGCATCAGTCCTTCCAATGAATATTCAGAACTGATTTCCTTTAGTATGGACTGGTTTGATCTCCTTGCAGTCCAGGAGGTTCTCAAGAGTCTTCTCCAACACCACAGTTCAAAAGCATCATTTTTTTGGTGCTTAGCTTTCTTTTTGGTCTAGTTCTCACATCCATACACGGCTCCTGGAAAAACCATAGCTTTGACTAGATGGACCTTTGTCAGCAAAGTAATGTCTCTGCTTTTTAATATGCCCTCTAGGTTGGTCATAGCTTTTCTTCCAAGGAGCAAGCATATTTTAATTTCATGGCTGCAGTCACCGTCTGATAATAGAAGTGATAATAAAAGCCATATCACCATCTGATAATAAAAGTGATCGAAACTACTTGTTTTAATGGTGGTTTCAGAGCACTTTAAGCTGTGGTAGCTCACTCAGCTGTCCCAGGAATCCTCCGAGGTAGACAAGGCAGGTATTTCCACAGATGAGCACCTGGAGCTATAGGAGGGCACATGATGGGCTTAGAGTCATGTGACTTGCAGGCGTCTGACCTGGTTTCTGAAGCCCAGTATTCTAACACCCAGGCCAGTGTTCTCTGTGTTCTGTCCTGAGGCTTCCTTTCCTCCCAAAGCCTCTACTGATGCTCAGAGTCAGGAGGAGGTGTTTGTTCTGATAACAACTCTGTGCTCCTCTGTCAATTGCTTTCTGTAGGTTTTTTTTTTTTTTTTTTTTTTGTAGATATTTAGTAACATTTCAAAAGTACAAAAAAGAATAGAAGGGTGGCAGAACGTGTTACCCCAAAATATGCGTCTCTGGCAGAAAGGTTATTTTGAACTTATTCTTTGAGAAATAGACACAGGAAAAGTTCTGAAGACAGTGTAGCAGTTTGCCTTCTGTGAGGAACATTTACATTGATAAAGAAAATCTCCATTTATAAGGATGTCTCCATCTCTGTGGATTTCCAGGTGGCGCTAGTGGTAAAGAACCCTCCTGCCAATGCAGGAGAAGTAAAAGACGCAGGTTTGATCCCTGGGTTGGGAAGATCCCCTGAGGAGGGATGACAACCCACTCCCATTCTTCCCCAGAGAATCCCATGGACAGAGGAGCCTAGAGGGCTACAATCCATGGGGTCACAAAAAGCCAGACACAAATGAAATGACTTAGAACGCACACTCCATTTCTGTACTAGGAAGAAAAGAATGGCTGTAAATCACAGAAGAATCTTGATAAGTCTTCATGAAGAATTAAATCTGCATTACAAACCCAACCCAACTCTAATTTAAGCTGGATTTCCTATTAACTTCTCGTAAGTGTTCCCTCCCTTCTTTTGTCTTTAGCTGGAAATGGTATTTAAGGTGATAGTTTGAGTCATCTCAGGCTTCCTTGGTAGCTCAGGGGCTTCCCTCATGACTAAAATGGCAAAGAATCTGCTTGCAATGCTGGATATCCAGGTTCGATCAAGACCTGGATTCGATCCCTGGGCTGGGAAGATGCCCTGGAGTAGGAAATGGCAACCCACTCCAGTATTCTTGCCTGGAGAATTTCATGGACAAAGGAGCCTGGTGGACTACAGTCTATGGGGTCACAATGAGTTGGACATGATTGAGCGACTAACACTTTGGGTCATCTCAGGGAGTTACTCAGTTTTTCTGGCATTTCTGATGTGTACCAGTAATACATGTTAATAAATTCGTTTGATTTTCTTTCTTTCTTTCTTTTTTTCTGTCATTTATTACAGGGAGTATCAGCTAAGAACTCAGAAGTGTACAGGGAAATAAGCACCTATGTCACCCTAAGCCAGCTTCAATAATTGTCAACTCATGAGCTGTCTTGCCTCATCTGAACCCCTACTTGCTCTCACTTCCGAAGTTTATTTGGAAGCAGTTCCTAAACATCATATCATTTTTATCTATAAATGTTTTAGTATGTATCTTTAAAAGATGTGGACTCTTCCCCCTAAATAATTCCAATTCCATTATTATGTATAAACATTAACTTTAATATCATCAGTATTTAACCAGTGCTCACTCTTGTCTTTTCCCCCTTGTTTGAAACAGCATCAAAAAAGCTACATTTAGTTCATAGAGGTTGTATAGGTTGCTTTTTTATCTCCCTCTATCCCTCCCATACCTCTCTCTTTCCTCTCAACCATTTATTTAGTTTATTTATTTTTTTTTAAAGGAAAAAAACAGATTGCTTGTCCTGTAGAGACTCCCACAGTTTGAGTTTGGTGGATTGCCTCTCCCCCAAGTCATGTAACTTGCTCCTCTGGTACCTTAGGTTTAGGGGTTAGATCTGGAACTTGATCTGAGTCATTCAGGCTTCCTCTTTGTAGGAGGTAGGGTTATAGGGTTGTGTACCTCCTTTATGAGGTACATAACATCTTTTTTGTATGTGTGATGTTAAGAGTGATTCATGATTATTACTCAAGATCCATTAATTCAGTAAGGGTTCCAAAATGGTGATGCTCTAGTTCTAATTCTTACCTTCTTCATTTACTAGCTGAAACATTTCCATAAATAGAAGCTTTGTCATTATAAACTCTTTGGTTACCCTGAGCCATAGTATTTATAGGATATTTATAGTATTTATTTATTTACTTTCCCAGATGATGCTAACATGCAGTCAGGATGAAGACCACTGTGTAAAAGAGGACTGAATGCATATCTAGGATCCTGATGCTTATTATCTCCCCAGATTCACTGTTTTTCTTCCTTAGCACTGAATCCTTTTCAACTCTACTTTTGTCATCTTTTCACCCAGTTCTAAAACTTAATTGGCTTTTCATTTCCTGGAAGCTCACCCTTTTCTCCTTGTTTCCCTTAAGCTTTTTTTTTTTTCCTCTGTCTGATAGCATGTTTCTATTTCCTGTGTTTGATTTTTTTTCTCATGAATAGGGCTTCCCTGATGGCTCAGAGGTTAAAGCGTTTGCCTCCGATGCGGGAGACCCGGGTTTGATCCCCGGGTCGGGAAGATCCCCTGGAGAAGGAAATGGTAACCCACTCCAGTATTCTTGCCTAGAGAATCCCATGGACAGAGAAGCCTGGTAGGCTATAGTCCACGGGGTCACAAAGAGTCTGACATGACTGAGCACTTTCTCATGAATGAGAGATGAGGAAGTTGGGTAAGAAATGTGTCAAGTATATGTGGAAGCCTGGAGGAGGAACTGTACCCACTCCAGAAGTTCTAGCATCTAACTGTCTAAGAAGGTCCCCTAAGGACCTGGAGGTGGTGATTAATGTCAGTCCTTCAGGAGGCTGAATACCAACGACTATCAAGAAATGTCGGCCTCAGAGACTCTGAGACTCTTGTAGAATCTTGAATTCTGGATGATGTGATATTATTTTGGACTCTTTAAAAAATCTCATATGGTTTAACAGTTATGAAGATTTTTTGTGAAAGAATAAGAACTATATTCTCAGTTGATTTGTAGAAAGAATATTCACGGGGTCACAGATTGATATAAAAGATGAAGGGTTTATGGAGACAATATTTGACCTTATTCTGAAGGGAATGGCTACCTACTCCAGTATTCTTGCCTGGAAAATTCCCTGGACAGAGGAGCCTGGTGGGCTACAGTCCATGGGGTCACAAGGAATCAAACATGACTGAGCAACTAACACACACACACACACACACTCACTCACACACACACACTACTTATTCAGAAAGTTCTAATTTGGTTAGTTTCATGTTTGATAATGAGTATTTTCTTAGTTGTTTTATTGCTTACCAGTTTGAAGTTTAGGATCAGGAGTAGACATATGAGAGAATTCCTTGGTGGTATCTGCCGACACCAGTGAACACGTGGTAAGGGTAGCTCCTGGGAATGGCTGCTCCCAGTGTCTGAATCCCCAGGGTGAGCCTCCCCTTGGGATTCTGGGAGACTCTCCAAGGCAAGCAGAGTCATCAGAAATTGTGTCTTCCCTTGGCATTCACACCACTGTTCCATTTGGAGTTAATACTTGGAACAGAGCATTGAGCCTATGCAGGAATGAATCTTCTGGCAGCTAGAAAACCTCTCACGTGTTTGCCTCAGCCAGTTGCTACCAAATTCCATAAATGTAGACATTCACAGGTTATAAAATGTTGTTGCCAGCTGTCCTGTTAAATGATTCTTTATCTCTAACCTTTCCTTGTGTGTGGAGGGGATAGATTTTTTCAGTCCAACTTTGATGGCCCAATCACTTCCTCCCTGTGCGTTCTGGAAGCTTTAAAGAATCGTATTTAGTACTTGTATTCTTATTCTCTCTTTATATACTTTGGGGCTTTGTTTCCTTGTGTTATTGACTATTTAGTTTTCTGTATTGTTGAGAGAAATTACTGTGAAACTGTTCTTATTTTTATATTTTATATGGAGTATAAAATCTATTTTTCAATTTCAATAGTTGGAACTTATGCTTGAGTGGAAATTCTTTGTACTTTATGCTCTTCACCACTTTTCTAAATTGCCATAACTACTTCTTGCTGGAGGCAAAGCAGTGCTTAAGGATAACAAATGACTCTACCCTCAAATTATTTCAAATGACTGTAATGGTTCTTGTTCAAAAACCTTTGTTATCTTTTTGAAAATTTAAATTGCAAATAAAGAATAAAATTATTATGGGAAAAAATGGGCAGATGAGTGGAAGATCTGGGCCATGAACTGGCATTATACCTTAATGAGGCTATTTACTCTGCTGACTTGCTAAATACTGTCTCTGAGCAGAAAACTCCAGGTGCTTAGATGGTAGTGATCAGCCTTTATTTTGCACTTTGTGTGTGTGTGTGTGTGTTATTTATTTTTATTTTTTATTTTTATTTTACTTTAAATACTGTATTGGTTTTGCCATACATCAACATGAATCCACCACGGGTGTACACATGTTCCCAATCCTGAACCCCAGCAAAAGAGACACAGATGTATAGAACAGTATTTTGCACTTTTCCCCCCTAAATTTGTTGCATCTATCAGTATTCTCTTTGGTGGATGACATTACTCTTACTTATTTTTTCTATAATTATAAAATGTTAGACTTAAATGGAGAGCTGAATAACAGGTAACAGTGATTCCCAGAGATACTCATAGGTTTCTGGAAAGTTTGAGGTGGTAGGTGTTAGTGCTGGGCTTCTGGTGGAGAGCCCTAGTTTTATAGTCTGTAGCACTGGACTGCCCTTGACCACACCTGAACTGGGACTGCCCGTGTGTACAGTTTGATCTGCTTACTTCTCTATGTGCGCCTCCAGATTTCCATCTCAGTAAACTCTATAAAGAGTGTATTTTACAATTTACTGTATTAGGGACTTTTCCATGATTTCTTAATGCTTCTTGGAATAAATGATAGGGCTTGCTAGAAACGTTACAGTGAGTATTTGTGTTCTTGAGAACTGATTAAATTACTCTGATCTGATCATCTTAATCATAATTCAACTAAAGGGCATCCCCTTACTTCTCTACAATAGATGAAAACTTCCGTGAATTCAGGGAAGCCGAGGCAGTTAGTGCAGTCTGCGAGCGTGTGTGTGCACGTGTGTAGAGGAAGGCAGGGGTGTTGAGGTTCAATATGACACACATTTGAGGAATGGGGACAACTTTCTGTAAATAACTGGATAACGCACTATTTGGTTGAGCAGAAAATGCTTGTTAGTGTTGTGTTTTGTTTGTTGTTTTGAATTCTCCTTCCCTTCCTCTTGTATGTGGGTTCCTCGTCTTCAAGGAGACAGAAGAGAGCTGTAAAAGCAAACCCACTGGTCATTTTCTGGATCTGTGTTAGTAAAGAAGGATTCCCTAAAAGGAAAACCTTGTTTCAAAGTTGAGTTCCTGAAAGATTTCTAAATTCTTTGTGTTTTTCTTTTGAGAAGTCTGTGGAGGAAATGGTATTGACAGTGGAGGTGTTAATTTTTGGTGACTTCAATTTGTGTTAACTGTTTGGTTTTTGAAGTGGTTCTTCAAGGGGTGACTAGAGGGAGGAAGTAGGTTGTAGGGTGGAGTGGCCATTTGGCAGGGTAGGCAAGTGTTGCTGTTTATTTGCCTTTAGTTATGGAAAATAAAATAGCTTTCCCTGAGTCTTACTCAAGAAGTAAGCTTGGTTACCTGCTAAGTCTTGGTTTAGGATTTGAATATTTTCCTTGAGGAACAGATAATTGATAACATTTCTTCCAAACCAGCACCTGAGGTTTCTGACTGATGACAAACCATGGATAACACTGTTTTCTAGCTTAACTTCTGCCATGCTTAATATTTGATTCCAAGTATCATCTGAGCTTCTAGGGGTAGAGATACATTGATGCAGTGTCACCTTGGCCAGAAAATCTGGGAACCTCCTAAACCTTCATGATACTCCAGCAGCAGCTGGTCTCTGCTTGTCTTGATTTAGTAACATGTGGAGTTTGGGGTGGTAAAGATTGGATCTGACCTTGTGCCAATGTCTCAGTTCATGAAGGCTTTTAAAGCAGAAGGTGATGGAAAGAGCATCCTCCAGTACATGAGCCATCTTGACTTTCTATTGGGCTAAAATGTTCTGAATACCGGAGACAGGGGCTTGTGCACATGGAAGCAAATTTCTTACCTTCTTCTGCCACTTTTCACTTATCCATCTTAGACCGAGACTCTTTTGCTATTTTAACAAATGAGTTCTAAAGCACTGCTTATAATACTTATTGAGCATCCACAATGTACTAAGCACAATGTACCAGGGCTTTATTATCTTTGAATGTAAAATTTTTCTTAAGGTTAAAACTATTGTCTCATGTCTTATAGAAAATAGTGCATCTGCGTGTATATATATATATATATATATTTTAGTTTAGCCCTGAATGTAGCATTTTGCAAAAATGTCTTTTTAACATGCTAATAATAAAAGTTTGTATTAAAAAAACCTGTACAGCTTGCATTTCTAATTAAGGCTTTTTTTTTTTTTCCTTTTAGGAAGGCACCAGAGTAGTTCAGCCCATATTTTTGGGGAAAATAATTAGTTATGTTGAAAACTCTGATTCCAAAGATTCTGTCACTTTGCAAGAGGCCTACACCTATGCCACAGGGCTGAGCGCCTGCGTGCTCCTGTGGGCCATTCTGCACCACTTGTACTTCTATCACATTCAGCGCATGGGGATGAGGCTGAGAGTAGCCATGTGCCATATGATCTACCGCAAGGTGAGTGTCACTAGGTACCACAGTATGTACCGCCCCTGAAGTATCAGAAACATTTTGGGAGAGCTCTCTGTAAATTAAAAATTTTGTAACTCTCATCATTTACACATTACTAGAGATCCTTGCTAATTACATCAAGCTAATTTTGTTGCTGTTTAAGCAAAGTTCACCAAAATATAATGAAAAGTTTTCTCCTGAGATCATGTTGCTGCTGCTGCTGCTGCTGCTAAGTCACTTCAGTCGTGTCTGACTCTATGCGACCACATAGACGGCAGCCCACCAGGCTCCGCTGCCCCTGGGATTCTCCAGGCAAGAACACTGGAGTGGGTTGCCATTTCCTTCTCCAATGCAAGAAAGTGAAAAGTGAAAGTGAAGTCACTCAGTTGTGTCCGACTCTTAGCAACCCCATGGACTGTGGCCAACCAGCTCCTCTGCCCATGGGATTTTCCAGGCAAGAGTACTGGAGTGGGGTGCCATTGCCTTCTCCAGAGATCATGTTGGGGCAGTCTTTAATAACTTATCCACTATTACATAATAGTGGTTGTCTGAGGAGGCCTTACAAATAGCTGTGAAAAGAAGAGAAAGGAAAAGCAAAAGAGAAACGAAAAGACATACCCATTTGAATGCAGAGTTCCAAAGAATAGCAAGGAGAGATACGAAAAGCCTTCTTCAAAGATCAATGCAAAGAAATAGAGGAAAACAATAGAATGGAAAGACTAGAAATCTCCTCAAGAAAATTAAAGATACCAAGGGAATATTTCATGCAAAGATGGGCTCAATAAAGGACAGAAAAGGTAGGGATCTAACAGAAGCAGAAGATATTAAGAAGAGGTGGCAAGAATACACAGAAGAACTGTACAAAAAAGATCTTCACGACTAAGATAATCACGATGGTGTGATCACTAACCTAGAGCCAGACATCCTGGAATGTGAAGTCAAGTGGGCCTTAGGAAGCATCACTAGGAACAAAGCTAGTGAAGGTAATGGAATTCCAGTTGAGCTATTTCAAATCCTGAAAAATGATGCTGTGAAAGTGCTATACTCAATATGCCAGCAAATTTGGAAAACTCAGCAGTGGGCACAGGACTGGAAAAGGTCAGTTTTCATTCCAACCCCAAAGAAAGACAATGCCAAAGAATGCTCAAACTACTTCACAATTGCACTCATCTCACACGCTAGTAAAGTAATGCTCAAAATTCTCCAAGCCAGTCTTCAGCAGTATGTGAACCATGAGCTTCCATATGTTCAAGCTGGTTTTAGAAAAAGCAGAGGAACCAGAGATCAAATTGCCAACATCTGCTGGATCATGGAAAAAGCAAGAGAGTTCCAGAAAAACATCTATTTCTGCTTTATTGACTGACTAATGCCAAAGCCTTTGACTGTGTGTATCATAATAAACTGGAAAATTCTGAGAGAGATGGGAATACCAGATCACCTGACCTGACTCTTAAGAAACCTATATGCAGGTCAGGAAGCAACAGTTAGAACTGGACGTGGAACAGACTGGTTCCAAATAGAAAAAGGAGTACGTCAAGGCCGTATATTACCACCCTGCTTATTTAACTTATATGCAGTACATCATGGGTAAGGAGATACCCCTCGTCCAAGGTAAGGAGCAGCGGCTGCACTTTGCTGGAGCAGCTGTGAAGAGATACCCCATGCCCAAGGTAAGAGAAACTCAGGTAAGATGGTAGGTGTTGCAAGAATTCCAGTCCATTTTAGTTTGCTGATTCCTAGAATGTCAGCATTCACCCTTGTCATCTCTTGTTTGACCACTTCCAATTTGCCTTGATTCATGGACCTGACATTCCAGGTTCCTATGCAATATTGCTCTTTACAGCATCGGATCTTGCTTCTATCACCAGTCACATCCACAGCTGGGTATTGTTTTTGCTTTGGCTCCACCCCTTAATTAGCTGCAAAGAATATAATCTATCTGATTACAGTGTTGACCATCTGGTGATGTCCATGTGTAGAGTCTCTTGTGTTGTTGGAAGAGGGAATTCTGACAGAATGTGGTCCACTGGAGAAGGGAATGGAAAACCACTTCAGTATTCTTGCCTTGAGAACCCCATGAACAGTATGAAAAGGCAAAATGATAGGATACTGAAAGAGGAACTCCCCAAGTCAGTAGGTGCCCAATATGCTACTGGAGATCAGTGGAGAAATAACTCCAGAAAGAATGAAGGGATGGAACCAAAGCAAAAACAATACCCAGTTGTGGATGTGGCTAGTGATGGAAGCAAAGTCCAATGCTGTAAATAGCAATATTGCATAGGAACCTGGAATGTTAGGTTCATGAATCAAGGCAAATTGGAAGTGATCAAACAGGAGATGGCAAGAGTGAATGTCAACATTCTAGGAATCAGGGAACTAAAATGGATTGGAATGGGTGAATTTAACTCAGATGACCATTATATCTACTACTGTGGGCAGGAATCCCTCAGAAGAAATGGAGTAGCTATCATGGTCAACAAGAGTCCGAAATGCAGTACTTGGATGCAATCTCAAAAATGACTGAATGATCTCTGTTCGTCTCCAAGGCAAACCATTCAATATCACAGTAATCCAAGTCTATGTCCCAACCAGTAATGCTGAAGAAGCTGAAGTTGAATGGTTCTATGAAGACCTACAAGACCTTTTAGAACTAACACCCAGAAAAGATGTAATTTTCATTATAGGGAACTGGAATGCAAAAGTGGGAAGTCAAGAAACACCTGGAATAACATGCAAATTTGGCCTTGGAATGCAGAATGAAGCAGGGCAAAGACGAATAGAGTTTTGCCAAGAGAACGCACTGGTCATGTAGCTTTGCAGTAAGTTTTAAAATCTGGAAGTGTAAGTCTTTCAACATTGTTCTTTTTCAAGATTGCTTTGACTATTTAGGACCCTTTGCAAGTTCATATGAATCTGAAAACTAGGTTTTACATTTCTGGGAAAAGGCCATTGATATTTTGGTAGGGATTGCATGGAATCTGTAAATCATTTTGCAGATAACTGCCATCTTAACAATATTGTGTTCCAAACTGTGAACATAGGCTCTCTTTTCACTTATTTATAGCTTCTTTGATTTCTTTCAAAAGTATTTTGTAGTTTTATATGTATGAGTCTTTCACTTCCTTGGTTAAATTTATTCCTAAGTATTTCACTCATTTTGACGCTAAGTGGAATTGTTGTCTCAGTTCTCTTTTTGAATTGTTTATTGCTAGTATATAGAAGTACAACCAACTTTGGCATGTTGATCTTATATCCTGTAAATTTGCTGAATTCACTTATTAGGTATAACTTCTTGGGAATTTTCTATATGTATGATCACTTCATCTGCAAACAAAGATATCTTTACTTCTTTGTTTCTAATCTGGATGCCCTTTGTCTCTTTTCATCGCTTAATTGGTCTGGTTAGAGCTTCCAGTGTGTTAAAATATGAGGTTCTTGTGTTTGAAAATGTACATTAAGTTAAACTAAGCTAATCAAGTTTTCATTACAAAGCTCTGTCAAGACATTTTTTATTAAAAAGAATATTTTATGGTCAGCATATTAACATATAATTTATGTATATGTGTGTGTGTGCATATATGTGTACATGCTTAAAAGATTCTCAGAATACATGTGTCAAAGATTACGGACCTGATTTAATTTGCTTGGCAATTTTTTTTTTTTAAATAATAGTGAAAACATATGCTTATGGCTAACCTATAACTAATTTATCATGTATTTTGTGTTATTAGAATCTTAGTTACTGTGGTTTTATAGTACATACTTATTTAAATGCTGATATTATGGTCAGATATATATATATTTCATAGTGTGGGAAATTTTTAATTACCCTTAAAATATCTTTTTATCTGCATGTAGGCATATATTTAAATTTAGTTATTATAAATGAAGCTCCCTTGGACAAAAGGCATACTGTATAATGTATATGGTACAAAGTCACATACAGAAAAACGTATTTTAGTCAACACTGAAGCTCTTTCTGAAAGTATGCTTTTGCTTATGTCAGCATCTTGAGGACATGATATCTTTTTAAGCCCGTATAGTGTTTTGGGGGCTGAGCAAAAGATTTAATAATCATCATAAACAAAAGCACACCAATATTTTTCCATTAAAAAATTCCTGAGAGGGCAGATAGTACATGCGAAACTGCCTAAATAAAGTTCTAACTCATTTCTAGAGGCAACTAAGGTACTTATCCTGTCTCTTATACACATCTAGATGTGTATAAGAGACAGATCTTTCATTTCAGACAATATTCAACTTCTTTTGGCAGCTAAGTAAAATCATTTCACTCTGAAAACACTGTTTTCTCGGCTTCATTTATTTCAGTTTTTCAGAACAGTTGCTAGGCCATTCTGCTCTCATTTTAAGATGGAATGATAACCAGTAAGAATTCAGGGAAAATACAATGTGTTTATTCAGAGGAACACAATTGGCTCTAAATTAGGATACTTCTATGATATTCACTATAAAAATTTTTCAGGAAAAAATATTATAACCTGATATTTAATTGTTAACATCTTTATAGGATGTAATTTGGCATTCCATAAAGCAGATACAATTAAGTTTTGCCACATGTGCATACACATGCAATCATCACCACAAACAGCATAGTAGACAGGACTTCCCTCGTGGCTCAGTGGTAGCGAATCTGCATGCCAGTGAAGCAGACGCGGGTTTGATACCTGGTCCGGGAAGATCCCACATGCTGAGGAGCAACTAAGCCCTTGTACCACAACTACTGAGCCTTGCTCTAGAGCCTGGGAGCCAAAAAACTTTGAATATTATATTTAAGGTTACTTCATCATGAAGATTATCTGTCATAACAGAGTTGAAACAATGATAAGCTGTCTCAGGTTTCATTAAAAGGTTTTCTTATGATACAACAAAGAAATAACTGAAAATCTCTAATATTTCTTTTCTTATAAGTTTTGATTTGCATAATTTGATGCCTCTCTGAAAATTGTTATAAACTTAGTTAACAGCCCATGTTACTGAGATTCCTTTGTACTACTTTATCATACTTAGAATCTGTCTTCAGAGCTAGCCTGATGTGGAGAGGGAACTAATCTTTTTTCTGGGGAGAGGGGATAAGAAGTAATGCCAGATGCCGACATCAAGGTATTAAAATGTGAAGAGTGTATTTTTCCTTGTAAAATTATTCAGAACTAAATGCAGAACCATCAACTTTTCAGACATTTTTAAACCTTCTGATGGAAGTGTGAATTAAATGCTCACTGAAATGATTATTAGAACAGGTAAAGTAGCTGAGTTTTAGTTGAGGAGGTGAGATGCTTTAAAATAAAGGAAAACTCCAAATGAGGTGTACATTTTGGCTCACTACATATTCATTTTGGGTGCGTTCCAAATTCTCAATTTAATATATTTCTACTTTTTTTGACTCAGCTCCTAGACTCCTCCCTCCCCCGCCTCACCCCCACCTCATTCTGGTTGAGCCTTTATACTAAGAAGTGTAGAATGAGGCACTTATAGTTAAGACACTTATCTAGATGATTCAACCCAGATCAACAAGTGAAGAGCAACTGGCATGGCACAAAAAAGGGCTTTTGGTTCACTTTTTTTTTTTTTGCAGAGGGATGCAAGGCTTTAAAATAATTCATTTACGCAATGAATTGTCTTTTTCACTGAAGATCTTTCCATTCATTCAAATAAATCTTGTATGCTGAGCAGACATGCAGAAAGAGGGAAAGATGAAAACCCAGAGACTAAAAGCAAACAGGTCTCCTAAAAATTAACCAGCCCACTGGAATATTATATAATCAAGCAACACCCTCTAAATAACATTAGAGTTGCCAGGTGTGGTATGGGTCATAATAATACTAAAAAATTATTTTGGTATTTCAAATTCAAGTTTAACTGGGCATCCTTTAATTTTATTTACTAAATCTGGTAACCCTATTAAGGTGCTATTCTATCAAATCTATGGCATTTAAAATTCAGAGTCAGGTTTTATAATTAAGCATTCTTTAAAGAAAGCAATGCAGGAGATGGGGGGTTAATCTGTGGGGGTGGGGGAGGTCCCTTAGAGAATGAAATGGCAATGCACTTCAGTATTCTTGCCTGGGAGATCCCATGGACAGAGGAGCCTGGTGGGCTACAGTCCATGGGGTTGCAAGAGTCAGACACGACTTAGTGACTAAACAACAATTCTTTGATGAACAATAAAGCATTAAATCATTATTACATTGCACACCTGAAACAAATATGGTATTCTAGTCAATTCTATCTCAATAAAAATGTCATCTAAAAAAGTTATTCAATAGCATACTTGAGTTGATAATGTCTGTACAGAATATCAACTATTCATTCAGTGCTTTTGATAATTCTCTACACTTTCCTAGGAACTTGTAGTTTTGGAGAAGCTTGGTTTAATATTTAGAAGAACTAAAGAGCCTCTTGATGAAAGTAAAAGAGGATAGGGAAAAAGTTGGCTTAAAACTTAACATTCAGAAAACTAAGATCATGGTATCTGGTCCCATCACTTCATGGAAAATAGATGGGGAAAAAATGGAAACATTGAGAGACTTTGTTTTTGGGGGCTCCAAGATCACTGCAGATGGTGACTGCAGCCATGAAATTAGAAGACACTTGCTCCTTGGAAGAAAAGGTATGACCAGCCCCAAGCATTGATGTATGGCAAAACCAATACAATATTGTAAAGTAATTAGCCTCCAATTAAAATAAATAAATTTAAATTTAAAAAATAAACTATAAAAAAAGAAGTATGACCAACCTAGACAGCATATTAAAAAACAGAGGCATTACTTTGCCGACAAGAGTCTGTCTAGTCAAAGCTATGATTTTTCCAGTAGTCATGTATGGATGTGAGGGTTGGACCATAAAGAAAGCTGAGTGCCAAAGAATTCATGCTTTTGAACTGTGGTGTTGGAGAAGACTCTTGTGAGTCCCTTGGACTGCAAGGAGATCCAACCAGTCCATCCTAAAGGAAATCAGTCCTGAATATTCATTGGAAGGATTGATGCTGAAGCTCAAGCTCCAATACTTTGGCCACCTGATGCGAAGAGGTGAATGGACAGGGAGGCCTGGTGTGCTGCAGTCCATGGGGTCACAAAGAGTCGGACATGACTGAGCGACTGAACTGAACTGAAATGACTGAAAGGGGCTTCCCAGGTGGCACTAGTGGTAAAAAACCTGTCTGCCAATGCAGGAGACATAAGAGATATGGGTTTGATCCCTGGGTCGGGAAGATCCCCTGGAAAAGGACACAGCAACCCAAATGTTCTGGTATCCCTTTCATTGTATGGCATTTGTCCCTTCCAGTATTCTTGCCTGGAAAATCCCATGGACAGAGGAGCCTGGTTGGCTACACTTCATTGGGTTGCAAAGAGTCCGACACAACTGAAGCAACTTAGCACTCACAGAAATCACTTGGGAGAAAAAAGAATAGTCAAAGAGTTCTTACACTGCTATGGGGGGAAAAAATAAGTGTTTTTTTTCCGTGACTGTAAAAGCAAAAAATTTGAAATCTAACTGTTCCATTACTTTTCTAATAATTTAGGATGGTAATAATTTCATCTACAGAATTCAGATTCTAAGTTCCCATGCAGTGTCAACTTCAATGTTTTAGATTTATAAGTTTTCTGACCATCTATGGATCCTCTGCCTTCTCAGTAAGAGCTCTCTATTAATACTACCCTTTCTGTTTCAGTGAACTGGGGGAAGGGGAAAACTCAGAAACACCCCTTTGCTATTAGTCCTGACTCAGTGTGCACAATATGGGCTCTGTGTCTGCTTCATGCTTGCTGAGCAACAGAGGGTTAAAATCTTTTACAATATCACCACTCAATTTGCTGTTTACCATGTAAAGTACAGGGTACAGAGTGAGGAGAAAGGCCACAAAGGTCATTATGCTTTGGTGGCAAAAGAGCTATCATTATTTTCATTCTTTGCAGTGCCAAGAAGCCATTTATTAAAGGACAAAATTGGAAATTCTCCACTTTGCTCTTTTTGAAGACTGTTCTATTTTATTTCCACAACCTGAGGAAAAGAAAGAAGGCTTTACAAATAGAGCACTGCAATTGTCAGGGTCTTCTGGTGCCCACAGGCTGCCCTCATACAATGACACTATGCTCATTGTTGAGACAATTGAATTTCATTTTTTCCTTATATTAAATTAAAATATATTAAGTCTTGTTGCTGAAGCTGGTTTCATGAGACTCTTACCATTTGGTCAGTCGCTGAGGGAAACTAATCACATGAGGTTTTCAGCCTGGAGGAATCTCTCCCCTCTCTGAAGATACATTCTCTTTCCTTTGTATGGCATTTATCCCTTTATGCTGTGTATTATAGTTGTTTGTGACTTATCTTCCCTATTTGATAATAAAAACTCTGTGAGATCTCAGCAGGGCCCATGTCTACTCATCCTAATCCCCTTGTCCAGAACTTTACATTGCATATTGTAAATTCTTGATAAATATTTGCTGAATGAATGAATGTGTGGACTGTTTCTATTTTGTACTAACTACAGCTATACAATGATCATACCCAGATGTGTGGGACTTCCAAGCAAATAGAAAGGACTTTCTTCCCTTTTCTTCACTCACAATAAAAGACTTTGCAGTTCTGTTATCCAAAAGTACTTGGATGCAGAAAGGAAGAGGAGAAAGATTTTGGCATTTTCCTCACTGACAAAGTCTAAAATATAAGTAATTCTCAGTAACTAGATTCCTGGGCCCTTGTGGATAAGTGGAGAGGTTTAGCTGAAGTTAGTATTGTCTGTGAGTACAGGGTAGCCTAGAGTCTTAATACAGGCCTCTTATCATCCTCTAAGCCAAGTGGTGAAAGCTCCAGACTGGTTGGGATATCATCCATAATTAGGTGGGTTTTAGGTCAGTGTGTTTTGCATCTTTGTAGGAAGGCTTGAATGTGGCCAGAAAAGGATGACAAACACTGAAGGGCTAGAAAAGTTACTCTGAAACAAGTGGAGAGAAGAATTTTTTTTAAGTCTTTGATATAACAACAAGTTAAATCATGCAAAATAAGAAAGTGGCCATGAAAAAAAGTAGAAAGCTAATTTAGAAAAACTTCTCTGAGTCGAAAACCAAGGGAATGTATTCAATATTCAGGAAGCTAAGGAGAGAATTTTTCATCTAGAGAGAAGTGGTCCTAGATTCCAGAACACATGAATCTTGATTCCTTAGAAATAAAGGTTGGAGGGAGAAAACATAAAAGAGAAAGAGATGGATCAAGCAAAAATGGCTAAAGTTGAGGAGGAGAATTGTGGACCTCATAGGATCAGGGTAAAGGAATATGCCTAGGCCCTCTATTAGAAAATCAGATAATTATTGAAATTTGATTAATCAGTTAAGCAAGGATACCAGTCATTGTACCAGTTTCTTTTGCTAGGTGATCTGATTTAATCCTCCACTAACTATTCAGGTAGACATTTTTTATCTCCATTTTCCAGATTCTATAGATAGCAGCTCATATACAGTCATATTCAAGATCACACAGATAGGGAGAAATTGAGAGAGAATTCCAGCTCAGGGGTAATTCAGATGGTTCCCGACACATGGAAGCCCATGCTCTTTCCACTACACTTACTGAACAGAGTTTGCATGGGCCTGGTTTAAATAACTCTATCTATATTTCCTGCTATATATTCTATTTGTTGTGCTTCCCGATGGCTCAGGAGGTAAAGAATCTTCCTGCCAAAGCAGGAGATACAGGAAACTCGAGTTCAATCCCTGAGTTAGGAAGATCCCCTGGAGAAGGAAATGGCTACCCTCTCCAGTATTTTTGCCTGGAGAATCCCACGAACAGATAAGCGTGGTGGGCTACGGTCCATGGGGTCATAAAGAGTCAGACACGACTGAAGTGACTAAGTGCACACATATACACTCTATTTGTTACCCCGAGGTTTCAATATTAAAAACACTGGAATGCATTTAATTTCACAATAAATAAAGGTGAGTGAAATCCTTCAGAGAAATCAAAAGGGAAGTTAGACTATTTGAAGGCCTATGTCCCATTTCATGAGGTTGTGGCGATAGGAGAAGTACATACTTGGACTCCTGCCACTTCCCCTCATCCCCTGTAGCCCTCAATCCTCTAATTCAAGGAACAGTTTAACTTAGTCACCTCTTATAGGTGAGCCTCACCTCAAACCCTGGCCCAATCCTGATTCTAAGTGGGGTTGCTGGCCTCACATCGCTCAGTGAGACCATGACCACTAAAAGAGCCACTGGAGACTTTGTTCCTTCTCACGTAGGCCTGCAAATAACCCGTGCTCCTTCTTCTACTTCAGCCCTTCTAATGTTGTCCTGCCTTCTCTCTCCCCCGACATCCTTGCCTCCAGCTTCAAATCCTTCCAAGGACTGGATTTGTGGACTTTGAACTCTAATAACTCCAATGACTCACTGGTACCCAGTGCCATATCCTACAGATGCTGACCACCAGCACTTTCTGTGATTCTATTATTAACAATGAAATCTGTGAACTTTACAAAGCATTGTTACATTTGTTTATTTCTCCCAGTCCTCACAGTCTTGTATGCTTGGGTACAAGCATTTTCTTACCCTCATTTTAAGGATAAGAAGCCCGAAGAATTTTTACTTATCCTGAGTCACAAGAATATAAAGTAGCAGAGCTCCTTTTTCTGATTTTCTGACCAGTGCTCTTCACTCTCTGCCCTGTTGCATTCTGACTATCCTTTCTGTCCACTGGCTGATACACTTGTTTCAGATCTATCTTTGACCTCAAGTTCTCAAACATTTGCTTTTTTATTTTGTGTCTGTGGGTCCACTTCTTAAACTCATTTTCCTCTCTAGCCCAGAGATTCTCAAATTTTCTGGGATGCCTGTTAAAATGTGGCTTCTGAGGCCCCAAACCCAGGGGATGTGATTTAGTATGTGTGAAGGGAGGATGGAGGAATCACCATTTTAACAATTAGTCTAAGTGATTGTGATGGAAGGGAGTCAGAGACCACCCTTTGAGAAATGCTGTTTTAACTATTCTGAAATAAGGCTACAGGCAGACAATCCTCAAAGTGAAAACTGCTGGGGATTCTTGAGTTTGAGTGTTGTGTTGCCTTGAGTTACAGAGCTCTTACATAATGTGACGTGAATAATGTGGTACATTCAATCAACACAGTTGTTCACTGCAATAAAATGTCAACATTTCAAGTCATTTTTTCTAAAGCCTTCTAAAGAATCACTCCCTCTATACATGGTCCTGTTTAAAAGGAATTACAGCTGCTCCAACTTTTGTAACTAACACTTCCAAATCTGTCTATAAAATATTTAAAATGAACAAAGTGCAGCTACAGCTATATCTGCAGTAATGTAGAACAGATCCATTGCCTTCAAAATTATAAGTCTGATTAATTAAAACTAACAGAAAACTTTACTGAATAAGAATGCAATTTTTAAGCATATAAGCAATGGAGCAAATCACAAATGGAAAAATCAATAGATTTGGACTACACAAAAATGGAAAAACTTAAAGCTCACAAGCCATTACTAAATAAGAAAACCTAAAACACAAGCCACAAACTTGGAAAAACATTTGCAACAAACTTTAAAAAGGATGATAGATTTGAAATACTAAATAGCTCACAAAAATAAAAAAGGAAAATGTGTAAAACACAAGAAAAGAGATAAAAACACATGAGACAAGTTCAAGAACCTAATGGCTAGATTTTTTTTTACAGATGTTCAATATTTTAAAATACCTTTTTTTTGTCAATCAAATTAGGAACTTTTAAATGATTATTTGGGAGACAGTTCAGTGTAAAGGACAGGCACACTTAAACTGTTGGTGGCTGGGTAAATTGATACAAACTTTCTTTAAGATATTTTTAAAGTTCTTATCATGTATGTTTTTTGGAAAAAAAAATTACATACTTAGACCCAATAAGTTCCTTTGTAGGTTTCTAGATTAGACAGGTGTTTTCAAATACTTAACAGCACTTAAAAATATTTCAAATATAAGGATACTTTGAAGAGCCAAGACATAGCATTGTAGGTATAATATAATCTGAATTTTTTAAAAAATATTTTATATGCACTTTAAAAATATGTAAGCAACTACATCAAAATGCTAAAGCTGTTATATCTGGGTATTGAGATTTTTGCTCTCTTCTTAGTACTTTGTACTATCAATTCTCTACAATGACCATATGTTACTTTTTAAATCAGAAAATGCAACAAATGGTATTTCAAAAGCCCTTCTGAAAGCATAACATAAAGAAGGAAAAGTTGTCAACTTAATTAATTTATAGTTTGCAAGTGACAGAGAACATTCACCACTTGTTTCTGTAGCAGGCACTGGAATCCATTTATGGAATGCCAATGACCTTATATTCTCAAGACAACTGCTTATCTGTCTCCCTAATTGAAAGAGAGGGATATGGACTCAAGGCAACAGTCTCTGGGAACAGATGTCTGAAGGAAGATAAAACGATTATCAGGATAAAGAAAAAGAAATTTTTTCCTAACATTCCTTGTTTAACTATATTCTAATTTAGAACTCTTAGACCAAAACATTTCTTGTATAATCCACTACCCAAATTGACCAACATAACATCATAAATACTTATGTTTTTTAACAGAAAAGACTCCTTCAAGATATTTAAGTTATAATTATAAGAGAAATGTCATATTCCATCCTTAACAGTTGGATGGTTGGGTAGGGGTTAATTTTGGTAATTAAAAGACTGAAAAGGAAGATGACACAGGCTGGGTACTTGACCCAACCCATCAAAGATCAATTTCTCAGGAGAAAATACCAAAGAATCTTAGGCATCCATATGAATTTTGTATGTATCACACTTGATAGACTGATGGGACAGTGATAATTTTGGTAAACTACTTGCTAGCTGAATACCCACCTAGAGGCCAAAATTCTTCATATGAAAATCAGCATGGAAAATGGTCTTAATTGGTTGCTGGGAAAATGAAAACAAAGCAGGGGTCACTTCAGGTAACCTGGAAGGGAGTTAGAGCCAAACTTTTTATCCCAGTCCCATAAGAAGTCACTACTTGAACATTCCTAACTCATAGTGGGGAATTAGATTTGATGAGTTTAATTCTCCATGTTTAAAAGAATAGGTTCAAAACTGAGAGATTTTGGGACCTCTATGTGGCCCAATGCTTAAGACTTCACCTTCCAAAAAAAAAAAAAAAGACTTCACCTTCCAATGTAGGAGGTGCAGGTTTGATCCCTGGTAGGGGAGCTAAGATCATTTATGCCTCATGGCCAAAAAAATTGAAGCATAAAACAGAAACTATTGTAACAAATTCAATTAAAGACTTTAAAAATGGTCTACATTAAAACAAAATATTTAATTAAAAAAAAAAAACCTGAGAGATTTCAGAGGTTGATGCACTATATCTAATGTATCACAGCTCTGCCCATGGCCAGACATGCCAATTAACACAATGTGTAGTCATTGTATACAATGTAATTTGAAAGATATTTTAAGGATTGTGCATCCAAATCTCCCCTCCCCTATCTCCTCAAAACAGGTTGTCTTGAGGCTGGATATACTGCCATTCACCAAGGCATTTACTGCTTGGGAAGGATGGCAAGAAGTTACCTAATAACACATTAGCAGAGATGAGTTTATCTAACGCAAACTTATCCTTTACTACTTAGGGAAAGAAAGCAGAGACTGAGAGCACACAAGGAAAAGCAGATATTGTAGGGATCTTATGAAGTGGGGGAAGAGTTACTCAAATAACAGAAAAGCATACATGAAAGAACCCTAAAGACAATTTTACCTACATGAACTCAACTGACATCTGTTGAACCAGGTACTGGGTCAGCACTGCAAATACAAAGGAAGTGGCCTTGCCTTAGATTTTGTGGTGTAGTGGGAACTGGGGAATATGCAAATTTGAAAGTTTAGTTGATTCTCACAATCTAGTAAAAGCTCTGGCAGACAATCCAGCCTCTTCTTCATCTTTTATCACACACTTATTTGCTCTATTATGTACCTGGGACTTAGAAACTAGGGACAGGAAGACCAATAAGGTGGCATCACTGCCCTCAAGGAGCTTCCTATACCTAGTTTGGAAACACAGACAATCAACAATGACAGCACCATGCTCTGGGAGCCAAGTATGAGATGCTATGAGAATACAGAGATAGAACTATCAGCTCTGCCTTGTGGAAGCTGGAGAAGTGCCCTTCAAAGATATATCATATGATGTGGGACTTGAAGGATGGTTAGGGATTTGCTAGTTTAAAAAAGAACACAAGGGACTTCCCTGGCAGTCCAGTGGTTATGACTCTGTGCTTCCATGGCAAGGGGTGTGGGTTCCACCCCTGGTTGGAGAACTAAGATCCCTCATATCCAGAGGTGTGACCAAAAATAGGGTTATCTCAGAGAGGGATAGAGGGTACTATTTACTGATACTTTATATATATTTGATCCTTCAATTTCATTCAATAACAACTAACGGAGCACATGCTATATAATATATACCTGGCACTATGCTCAGGCGCCAATTCTCTGAATTTTCTTATGAGGTTACAAGGCATATGAAGACTAAATAACTTTCCCAAAACTACACAGAGAGCAAAAGACAGATTCAAACCAAGTTCTGACTGTCCTTAAATACACATGCTTTCTATCCCACTGTCAAAACTGGATTATATAGGTTCAGGCATATTTGGGAAATGATGAAATAGCCAGTTTGGTTCAAATATGAGGGAATGTGTGGGTGGGGGGAGAAGTGGCAGCAGACATTTTGTGGACTGTTTCACTGATTTGCATGTTAAAGTTTATATATCTGATCATTTGCATTCAATTTTAGAAAAGAGGAAATAATTCCCTTTTGTGCCTTTTCAAGAGAATTCTGGAAAAGGTACAATCAACAGACTGGTTCCAAATGGGAAAAGGAGTGCGTCAAGGCTGTATATTGTTACCCTGCTTATTTAACTTCTATGCAGAGTACATCATGAGAAACGCTGGACTGGAAGAAACACAAGCTGGAATCAAAATTTCTGGGAGAAATATCAATAACCTCAGACATGCAGATGACACCACCCTTATGGCAGAAAGTGAAGAGGAACTAAAAAGCCTCTTGATGAAAGTGAAAGAGGAGAGTGAAAAAGTTGGCCTAAAGCTCAACATTCAGAAAACGAAGATCATGGCATCCGGTCCCGTCACTTCATGGGAAATAGATGGGGAAACAGTAGAAACAGTGTCAGATTTTATTTTTGGGGGGCTCCAAAATCACTGCAGATGGTGACTGCAGCCATGAAATTAAAAGACACTTACTCCTTGGAAGGAAAGTTATGACCAACCTAGATAGCATTTTCAAAAGCAGAGACATTACTTTGCCAACAAAGGTCCATGTAGTCAAGGCTATGGTTTTTCCTGTGGTCATGTATGGATGTGAGAGTTGGACTGTGAAGAAAGCTGGGCACAGAAGAATTGATGTTTTTGAACTGTGATGTTGGAGAAGACTCTTGAGAGTCCCTTGGACTGCAAGGAGATCCAACCAGTCCATTCTGAAGGAGATCAGCCCTGGGTGTTCTTTGGAAGGAATGATGCTAAAGCTGAAACTCCAGTACTTTGGCCACCTCATGCGAAGAGTTGACTCACTGGAAAAGACTCTGATGCTGGGAGGGATTGAGGGCAGGAGGAAAAGGGGATGACAGAGGATGAGATGGCTGGATGGTATCACCGACTCAATAGACGTGAGTCTGAGTGAACTCCAGGAGATGGTGATGGACAGGGAGGCCTGGCGTGCTGCGATTCGTGGGGTCGCAAAGAGTCGGACACGACTGAGCAACTGAACTGAACTGAAAGGTTTTAGAAACTTATGACCCCACAATGTTGAGGAGGAAAATAAATGAAGAAAGAATTAAAATTGATTCTCAATGCACCCATTTTTTACTTGCAATTAAAACACCATGAATATTTATCACCCAGCTTTCCAGACAATATGCCTGAACCCAACTGCAAAGGGAGCAGTTGTCTAAAGCAAATATGAGGCTATCAAATAAAGATGACAACTTTCATGTTGCATCATAGCTGTATTGCATTTATGTAATTTCATGTTTTCATTTTCCAAAAACCATTGTCAAATTCTGCATATATCTTGACAATTCGAAAAATAAATTTCATTAAATCATCTACAACTATATTTAACAGTGTTATAGAAGAAAGTGTTTTGCGATGTTTAAGTTGTTGAGTGGTGCAAATCACCAGCTTCATGGCGTATCTATTAAGCCTTCAAGGCAATAATTGAAATGACCAATTTTAGTTACAATGGAAAAGAATTGTCTCCTTTACTGAGAATTAAAATGTTGGTTTTAAGTTTGTAGATGTTAATAAGGTGTTTCAAACCTTCAGAGGATTTTCTTTCCTCCACACTGGTGGTGCTAGTGGTAAAGAATCCGCCTACCAATGTAGGAGATGCGAGAGAGGTGGGTTTGATCTCTGGGTCAGGAAGATTCCCTGGAGGAGAAAATGGCAATCCACTCCAGTATTCTTGCCTGGGAAGTTCCATGGAGAAAGGAGCCTGGCAGGCTACAGTCCATGGGGTCCCAAAGAGTTGGACACAACAGATACACAAATAATGGGTTGATACAAATACTAATGGAAGTATTGATTCATTTTTGAAAAATTTATATTTAACTCACAATGAAAAGTAAGATGGAGGAAAGACCTTAATGTTCTAAATCATTTTCAGTAAGATGAATGATGCATATTACTATTTTTAATATTCCAAGATAAATTTTAAAGAAGATAGACTCCTGGATAACTGGCTCTAGTCTGGCATATCCATTCATTTTGGGCATCTCGGGAACTCCAACACATAATCATATGTCATTGAGTGGTAGGAGAGGCTGGTATCTGGATGTAAAGGAAGTACTACCAACACTTTGCAGTCTATTACCTATGCCTCTTCTTGGTGGTGGTTTGACTCTGTTAAAAGTTGAAACTTACACTGCTCTAGAATGACTATGTCATGCACTTGATTAAGCAGTTCCTGCTTCAATCAAGGTAACAAAGAAATTGGAAGTGATAAATAAGCCTAGAATCTGCTTCTCAGATTTGGTGAAGAGAAAGGGCTTACTCTCCTTTAACAAAAGAGAAGGACTTTTGCATACTCAAAAATAAGGAAAGGAAGAAATGAGAATAAGAAGGCAAACTAGGTGAAGACTTTCCACTGTGGGGCAGAATGACCTGTCAGGTGACCTCTTTGCAGACATTGAATTCACTCTTGTTGTGAATAATTTACTCCAGCTTCCCCAGGAATAATGACTTTCATGCCTTTTAGAATCAGAGTAACTAATTAGTGAAGGTAAAAGTGTTAGTTGTAGAACTGTGACCAACTCTGCAACCCCATGGACTGTAGCCCCCTAGGCTCCTCTGTCCACGGGATTCTCCAGGCAAGAATACTGGAGAGGGCAGCCATTCCCTTCTCCAGGGGATCTTCCCTTACCCAGGGATCGAACCTGGGTCTCCTGCATTGCAGGCAGATCCTTTACCATCTGGGCCACCAGGGAGAGAGCAGACTTAAAAGAGGAGTCCAAACAAGAGATCTTCACTTTCTAGGACCTGTGTAGGGCATTGTCTCAAAAAACAGCAAATCACCTCTACACTAAGCTGCTTTCGGGTTTTCCTTGTGTTCCCTTGCTTTATCTTGTCAAGCCCTCATCTTGGATTGGGTCCTTAAAACTTGGATTTTGCGTTTCTTTTGATTGACAAGGGTTCCTGATCTAGGTCAGTCCCAGTCCTACTTTTGCTCTGTAAATGAAAGGCTTTGGAGACCCACTTACACCCTACCTGCTATCTGACTTTAGCCAGTACAGTATTGTTGTTGTCTTCTCTTCACCAGGAAACTGACAGTTGGAAGGGACTCTACCCTGCTAAATAGCTTGAGTTAAGGCAAGGTCACTGGAATGCATCAATGTGTAGCATATTTGCAAGGGCACACTTAAAATTGAAGTACATAGAAAGAAGACTATAATCCTTAAAATGTCACTTGGTAAGGTAACTTTAAAAGGACTTTGAACAAACCAAAATATTATGGCAAGTTGTTTTGTGCCTGTGAGCCTCTGTTTTTAGTGAGTGAAGGGGATGATCTATACCGTTCCTTCCAACACAAAAATTCTATGATTTTTATTATCTAGCTATTTTAGTTTGTAAATTTAATGCTTCAGGTGACCCTGTATTAGACAAAATTAAAGAAAATGTCAGCCATATGCTATGAGTTTTGTTATTAACACATTTATTTTAGAATATATTTCACTTGTTTAAAACTACCTCCCTCGATCACATAATGATTTGTATAACCCAGAATTCAGAGTTCATTAGGTAAGACAAGTTGGGCTATAATAGTGCATTTTCTGGAAAATTTGATAAATTAGGCCTCTGTCTATATCCTGCCTAGAGGGTAAACTCAAAATCTGTTATTTTATACTTGTAATAACAACTGGTTTGACTAAGCTTTTCATTGAAATTATCCTATATTTTAATATCCCTTAGAATATAGCCTGAAAACATTCTTTGCTTATAGTCTTCATAGTCCTGAAACATCTCTGTTACTAATCCTGGACATCACCTAAAATATTATTAAAGAGGAAGACAGAGTTATACTCTTTCTGTTTCCATTGGCATATATTTCTATTTCATGGATCCACTGACTTACTCTTCAAAGTTGACAGTGTCATTTAGTGGAAAGAAAGCACCATGTGTAAAATTATAAAAATAAATACATGCTACTATACACAGCTAACATTAGATTCTGCATAAGTATAATAAATATGCCTTTTTATCAATGAGATTTACCACTAGTGGGCTAATCAATTTTCCATGAAATTGATGATTTTCATCGGTTGTGCTTTATTTTTTGGGACAAAGTATAGTGAACATTTCCTGTAAGATCCTATGGTTCTATTTACAGGCTGTAAATGTGAATGTATTCACACACTGTAAGATGGAGTATCTATCTCTTCCCCACCCTTACATCTCCCAACTTATGCGTTACCAGCCAAATGATCTTGGGCAAACATTACTAAATTCCATAAGCCTTAGTTTTCTCATTCTAAAATGGGGATAATAACACTTCCATTCATGGAATAATCACTAGCCTCATATGAGATAATACATATAAAGTTCTTAGTACAAGTTCTGCCACATAGAAGGAGCTCACTAAGGGATAGTTGTGCATGGATGCTCAGTTGCCCAGTCAAGTCTGACTCTCTGCTAGTTGACATTTTTTCCCCTTGATAGAATTCTGCCATTGTGATGACATTCAAATTTGAAAGGTGACAAAGAAATGAGAGTAGAATACAGCTATCCATCAACTGCTTGGTATTAAAGATTGTGAATACCTAAGATTGTAATGTGCAAAGGGTGCTAATTTCTGTCTTAATCTGTTTCATATCTTCAGTCATGAACCAATTCTAATGTAAATACATACACCCCTTTAAGAATACAACTCCATCTGGATACCAAGTCCATATAGGGGCAAGCACAGGAACCCAGACAGTCAGCAAACTAAGTTGTTTCAGGCCCAGCCTTGTTTTTATAAATAAATCTTTATTGGCATATCACCAAGGCCATTTGTTTATGGCCATTCTCTATGGCTGCTTCTGTACTCTAACAGCCAATTCGAGTAGTTAATACAGAGACTGCAGAGTACATCATGAGAAACGCTGGGCTGGAATAAGCAGAAGCTGGAATCAAGATGGCCAGGAGAAATATCAATAACCTCAGATATGCAGATGACACCACCCTTATGGCAGAAAGTGAAGAGGAACTAAAAAGCCTCTTGATGAAAGTGAAAGAGGAGAGTGAAAAAGTTGGCTTAAAGTTCAACATTCAG
>SJYT01081922.1:109546-120731 GCA_006410635.1 Cephalophus harveyi
ATAGTAAAGCCACATTTTAGTAGACCATAAAAAGGAGTTTTTTTAATATATAAAAGAAGTGGATAAAAAGGAAAAAATATAATTTACCCTAGGAAAATTTCTGGAAAAAACTCAGATTATGTGCACATAATAAGTTGTTTACTGGGCAGAGTGTTCATCGGAGCTATCGGAGGAAAGAAAGGTAGATTGGATAAAGATACAACCTATGGGGAAACTTGGAACCTTCTATGATATCAAAGGAATACAGGAAGAAGAAATAATTTTTAAAATTTTGTGATGTTGATTTTAAGTTATTACAAAGACATGTGGGGCTGACAATTGGAGATGGAAGCAAAGGGAAAACATTTACGCTATTAATTCAAAGGATCTGTGAGAGATCTAGGTATAGAGCCTTTTGTTTTTGTTTTTACAAGAAGAGAAACATAAAATATCCATTAGTTCAAAACCACTTACTGAACTCCTGTGTGCTAGGTGCTATGCATGGTACTGTTAAGGTGAGTTAGAACTCATAATATTATCTAAAAGATAAGAAACAACAAGTGTTAGAGAGGGTGTGGAAAAAAGGGCACTCCCGTGCATTGTTGGTGGGAATGTAAATTGGTACAGCCACTGTGGAAAATAACACAGAGGTGCCTCAAAACACTAAAAACAGAACTATCATCCAATCCAGCAATTTCACTTCTGGGTGTTTATCCAAAGGAAACAAAAACACTAATTTGAAAGATACATGCATTCGTATGTTTATTGCAGCATTATTTCCAATAGCCACGATATGGGAAGGAACCCAGTGAAACTCAAAGTCGTTCAGTCATGTCCGACTCTCTATGACCCCATGGACTGTAGCCTGCCAGGCTTCTCTGTCCATGGAACTCTCCAGGCCCAAGTACTGGTGAGGGAAACCATTCCCTCCTCCAGGGGAATCTTCTCAAACCAGGGATCAAACCCATGTCTCCTATATCTCCTGCACTGCAAGCAGATTCTTTATCACTGAGCCAGTAGGGAAGCCCACAATGGATTATTACTCATCCATGAAAAAGAATGAAATCTTAACATTTGTGGCAACATGGATCAACCTGGAGGGTATTATGCTAAGAGAAATAAGACAGATAGAGAAAAACAAATACCATATAATTTCACTTATATGTGGAATCTAAAATAACAGAACAAATAAAACAGAAATAGGCTTAGAAATACAGAGAACTAGTGGTTGCTAGAATGGAGAGGCATGGGGGAATGAATGAAACAGGTGAAGAGGAATAAGAAGTACAAGCTTCCAGCTATAAAATAAATTTCATGGGGATATTATGTACATGTATGGAATATAGTCAATATTATAACAACTTTTGATGGTAACTGGACTTGTGATCATCTCGTAATGTATAAAAGTATCAAATCAACATGTTGTACCCCTGAAACTACTATAATTTGTTTGTTCATTATAACTCAATTTTAAAATATGAATTAGAGTTAGAAACCTGCCTTTGAGCTTCTGAAAGAGACACTGAAGATCATCTGTACAAGATTCTTTTATATAGATAGAAAAAACTACCAACTTTGGGTTACTTTGTGAATGATTCTATATGTCTTAAACTGACGATTTGAAAGATCAGAATGAAATGCAGTTTTATTAGAGTTTTGAGTCCAAGGCCCCTTTCCTAGAGCAAAACACTAACCTCTGAAAAAGACTTTTAGGTTTTGGGTAACACAAAAGTAGCTTAGTTACATCAAAATGGCTATTTTAGGAATTTTCATTAAAATGGAGTTCTACTTGGATTTTATTGTTGAACTTGTTAAACAGGAATCTCAACCACCATCCAAATAGGGCATGTTTCACCTGTTGGAAACTCCTGAGGCAGTGAGATGAAGTGTTACTGTCTGGGCACCCCATGGCTCTGAAATTATGGCCACCGGACTTCTATTCAAGTGACATTTCTTGACCACAAACTCTTGTTGAATTCTGACATCCTTAGTGTTAGTAAGTAAATTAAAGCTTACGTAAAGCTCCTGTGTAAGTTTTTTTTAACAAAATAAAACAAACAGGAAAGCCTATATAGCATATCCTTAGGATTCTTAATATTTTGACTTATTCTAAACTCTAACACTTGAAAAAGATACTAAAATAGAATACTAAGGTAAGTAATTGAGACAAATATACCTATTCTTGAAAATTTAGCTTGAAGAGTCCCTTCATAAGACATTCTAAGTCTGTAAATTTAAGTTTTAAAGCTGCTGCTAAGTCACTTTAGTCGTGTCCGACTCTGTGCGACCCCATAGATGGCGGCCCACCAGGCTCCCCCATCCCTGGGATTCTCCAGGCAAGAACACTGAAGTGGGTTGCCATTTCTTTCTCCAATGCATGAAAGTGAAAAGTAAAAGTGAACTCGCTCAGTCGTGTCCAACTCTTAGCGACCCCATGCACTGCAGCCTACCAGGCTTCTCCATCCATGGGATTTTCCAGGCAAGAGTACTGGAGTGGGGTGCCATTGCCTTCTCCCAAGTTTTAAAGCAGGTGGACTGTAAAGCTAGGGAACTCTACTCAGTGAGGAAACCCAAAAAAGAGGGGATATACATATATGTATAGCTGATTCACTTTGCTATACAGTAGAAACTAACCCAACATTGTAAAGCAACCAAACTCTGAAAAAAATTAATTGAGACTGGAAGCTCTTCAGGAGTGATTTACAGACAACATAAAATGTAGAAAACTAAAGTACTGTATCAGTGTATCTAGAAATTTTGTGTAAAGAATTCCAGAAACCATACCAAACCTTGGGCTAATTACTGAAAATTAGAAATCTTATTTTGGACCCTCTTGTAAATGTGTGTGGCAATATAGTGCACAGTTCACACAACGTGAACATGTTGAAATCGGTACTTTTATGCTGACCCTAGCCTGACCCAGTACAAAATCTCTCACACCAGAAATTTAATATTTCTGAAAGCCTGATGACTGCCCTCTCATTTGTTTTTCACCGTTCTGTGCCTTTCATATGTTCTTCCAGCTGGTTAATCATTAATTAATATTTAACAAGGCTTTTTCACAATGCCAATTCCTTCTCTGCTAGTATAGCCTTTAGGCAGTATATGAACTCTCCTTCTCTGCCCATTTAAGAAGCCAGGACACTCACTATAGGTTAATTTCTCTAAAGAAATCCAGAACAGCAGATGAGGGAGGTTTCCTTGACAAGACCATTCAATGTTTCAGGCCACTCTGAATTTAGTAGATTTTCCTAGTGCATATAAAATGAGATTGAGTTGAACCAACTTAAAATTCTTAAAAAAAATTTCCAAGCACACATTGCCTGAACAAAATGGTTGCGACTGAAACGGGAAAGGGCTTAGCCTTTTGCTTGTTGTGCCACAAGCCAGTCTCTTGATTCCAAAGACTGGAATGCAGATAAGCAGGGAAAACCTCAGCGCATGTTAATGAAAGAGCTCAGCTATGACACAGAGGCCAAGAAGAAGGAAAGGTACTCTAGGAAGCAGGAGTATGTCTCCAAGTCTTCTCTGGTGAAAGGAGATTGATGAGAATTGACATCCGTTTACAGTCAGCCAACTGGAACCACGTAACTTTCACGTCCCTCCCCACCTCCACCTTTCACTCCTTTCCGTATGGACAAACAGACCACACAGGTGATTTTGGCCAACAGTTTACTTGGCATGAAACCCAAAACATGAGAGCCTCGTCCTGTCCATATATCTGTTCCAGAGAACTAGTTAGAAAGATTGCTGAGGTTTTCCTCTGCGTTGCTCCGCACCTGAGCTGACTGGAGCCAAAGAGACTACTGATGCGTACTACTAACGTCCCTTCCCACGTCCAGATTCTTTTTATGATTCTAGGTCGAAACTGTACTCTCCAGACTTAAATAGGGTCTTGGTAGCATTCAAACTCTCGCTCCCACATTCTCATCTTTTCATTTATTCTACACGGTTTTTGAGGAAGTGGTACCCCAGCCAGGCTCTGAGGACTAGTCTCTCCGGAGCTAGGAAAGGGGAGAAAGGGAGCAGAGGACCAATCTCCGCTCCCAGCCGCAGTTACAGTCCCCATCCCTCCAGGGCGCCCATCCCTGTGCCTTTTGTCCCAAAACCCCACCCAGATGATGTGACAGGCTCGTGGCCCAATCCCTTTCCTGGTTCCCAGGCCGACTGCTAGCACCACCCGAGCCAATGGCGGCGGCCGAGGGGCGGAGGGCCTGGCAGAAGGGGCGGGAGCGCTGGCTTTAGAACCACAGCCGCAAAGATTCCGAGCGGCAGAAGTTGTCTGAGTGCGTCGGGCGGAGGCAGTTGGGCCAGATCCGGTACTCTGCGACTTTGTCTAAGTGCTCTGCAGGTACAGGAGGGCACGAGGGGAGCAGGGTCCCTGAGCGTGGGCAGGAGTGGGTCCAGAGGAGAGCATCTCCAGGAACCTCGGCGGGAACATGCCTGGCACGGGGGGCGGGGGCCTGAGAGGGAGGCTGGAGAGATTTCTGTCCCAGCCTTGGGCGCCAAAGCGACCGTTCGCAGCAGGGATGGGTGGGAGTGACCGAGTGTTCCCCATGACCGCTACCCGCCGCAGACACGTTTTCTGACGTTCACTGGGGGAGATGGTGTTTTCTCAATCGTTGCTCTTAACTTGTTGCCAACCTTGGGCTGGAGTCCTTGACGCCAACCCTTGCCCTTCTCCCCTTTACCGGCGGCGGCCCCAAAGTAGAAACCCAGCGTCTAAACTTCCCTCGATCGTCCTCCTCCAGCTACTGCCACCCTCCTCCCCCCGCCTCCGCCGGCTCTGGACTCAGGAAATCCCGGAGCCCGCCGCCTGCTACGCCTCCAGCCCCGGCTCGCCCGCCTCCGGTGACCTCGCAGGCTCACCTCGGCCCCCGGCTCCTCGGGGTGCGGTGGCCCAGGGAGAGAACGAGGCTCTGGTTGCCTGCCTTCCGCCTGCTTCCCTGGCCAGTAGCGATCGCACAGCGATCGCACCGCGTCTCCCTATGAGTAAGCACTTTTTCCTTTTCAGTAGCAGGACATCCCCATGCCGTCAGGACAGTACCTTTCTGTTCTTCACCCTCCCAATTCCTTGCCGCCCCGTCTGCTCCTTTCTCAGCTCCTCTGGCTGAGCACCCTCGAGCGCACACGGTCCCGGCAGCTCGGGAGACAGAGTCGAAAGGGACGGTGGGAGAGGGGCAACATCCCCCTTCTCCCACACAGCTGCACTTGCCAGTGTTTACTTTTAGGGAACGCCGACCACCCGCGCCCTGGCTTCTCGCCAGTCCCAAAGTTGCCGCCGCCGCCGTCGCCGCTGCTGCTACTGGTTTAATGTGCTGGCGGCTCCGACCGCCGGGCTTCTGGGCAGAAGATCCCAGCCTGGGAGGTGGAGTGGACTTGAGGCTTTATGACACTTCCCGTACGCGACGCTTCTTGCTCCACACCCGATCTGCACGACATCCCGGTTGGTGCTCAAGGTTGAGTTTAGAATTAATTCGCCGTTAAGGATCAGATAGACAGGATGCTGGGGGTACCCGACTTGTTACCGGGGATGAGGGTGGGGACTGGGAAGAGAGCCTGGCAGGCCGCGCAGTAGGTACCTAGGTGAAATGAAAAACTACTGAGAGATAAGCAGGTAGTCCGCTTTATTAGATGTCACGGTGTGTTTGGGCACCTAAATTTGATCCTGAAGATGCAATTTAGAGCGAATTCCAACATACTGGCGGAAGCCCCACACATGCCAATTGGTATCACGTGCCCCAAGTCTCTGATGCCCCTGGGGTCATGGTCACATGACTTCTTTTGACTTTAAAACTGGAATGTAATGGCTGAAGTCCATTTTCCCAAAAATACGCGACCAAAAAGGGGAGAGGGTGTGAACTAGCCTCTACTCAAGGGAATTGTACTTGGATGTGGATGAGGGGAACAGAAGGGGAATTTGGTGCTCAGATTTTATCCAGAATAAAAACAGAAGCTGTTTTTAAAATAAGGGCTTGAAATATGTTTGTGCTGGGATATATGTCTCCCCTGTGGCTCTTCAATCTAGTTATGGCTTTTCTAAATTTTAAAAATATCTTACTAATTATTTCCTGGGAAAATTGTCCTTTTATTCATGCCCTGTTTCATTCTGAAATGATTGATTTGAAGCCATATCCCATAAGATAGTGTTTGTAAAAAATTAGGCTTTGTCCATGTACCTAGGTCTGGCCTATATTCCAGTTGAACTGTTCTCTATATTAGGCATCTGCTTGAAAGTGGTGGATAATCTCTTGGCTAAAATTAACCATCAGTTACTGTGGTTTGAAATTGGATCAGAAATAAGGCACAAAAACAGTGGACACTAAATTTGAGAAATGGAGCTGATTGGGTTTTGTGCCTCTCAATACTTTAGCAGAATAATGAGATGCCACAGAAACAACTTCCGTAATGACCAATACCCACCCAAGTGACCCAAGTTAAGACTACTGTTGGAAAAATGTTACGGTTTTTGTGATTTAGATTATGTATTGCAGAGTACAGAAATGGGCAGCAGAACCTCTGAGGTCAAGAGTTTAAAAGCTTTACTTATTTACAAAAATGGATCCAGTTGACACATATTCAGTCTTGAAAACAACTAGGGCAGCTAAAAATGAAACTGGGAACAGTTAAGAGATTTTGGCTTTGTATGCTTTAACCAAAAACCCTTTGTCTGCGTACTGCAGCAACCTCTGAATGACTTGAGCACTCCATTTTTATGCTGTGCATGGTTTTCTGAGCCTAAAAACTAGAACAACTTTAAAGGACATAGCTCTGACTGCCAGGCTTAACCTGGCAGCGCAGATTAGCTGGAAGTGGACTCAAGCTGCACCTGAGTTAATTGGGAGTTAAGGACACACTGCTAGATAGACCCCCCTAGTGGAAGTGACGTGATAATATAATTTTAGATTGAACTAATAAATATTTAACCTTAAAAAAAGAAAGAGTATAACTATCCAACTAGGTTAAAGTGGAAGGGAGTTAAGTTCTTTTTAAAATAATATTAACGCATGTCAAAACGGGATCCTCACTAGGCTCTCTGTCCACAGTCTTTTGTCTCAGAGGTTAGGGTTAAGTCCACTTGTTTAAAACTACTGACTTCATTTTTCAGTGGTATGATCTAATGAACCCAGGCTTTCATCAAAATTAGAGGATTACGAGTCTAATACTTAATTTCTATTGTTAGATCTAGAAAGTGATCAAACTCTATGTCTGGGGTGGGAGACCAAATAAATTATGCTTTGCCTCCATGGGGTCGCAAAAGAGTGGGACACTCACTACTTAGCGACTAAACAACAACTTGATTTTACACAGATAATCAACACTCAGGTCGAAGGAATCCAATCTGATGGCATCATTTAGGGTCAATTGCTAAAAATGTCTAGGCTTAATACATTTTGGGTAAAAGGATTAATTACAACCAGTGAGTAATATTTGGGTTGAGATTAAGTTTCTTCTACAAATGGTTACAAGTACATTAGACTTAACTGTGACTATTTATACTGGCAGAATGTCAGTATCCAGGGCACTATCAGAAACTACATGGACATTTTTGTTGTTCTTCAGTCATGTCCGACTCTTTGCGACCCCATGGACTGTGGCAAGTCAGGCTTTCCTCTCCTTCGCTGTCTCCTGGAGTTTGCTCAAATTCATGTCCACTGAGTCGATGTCTCTCCAAGGTAAACAGTGTGACTGTTACTGAAAAGAAGTGGGCAGTAGCTTCACCATGGTGTTTGAGGACTAAGGAGATTCTTTTTGGTGAAACTGACAGAGAAAAGGAAGGAAATCCACTTGCAATTTTTCCATATTCTGTTTTAGGCATTTCTGCTTGCCTATCCAAGAAATATACTGACATAATATTCTTGGCACATATGATAAATTTGTGAATTTGGTACTGTGTGACTAATGTTATTTCTTTAAAATATAGACCATTTCTGTCATTCCTTATCAGAATTTATCATAATCTAGGTGGAATGTATATGCCAAACTGTTTGTTTTTGCTGTTTAGTACAGATTCCAGAAGTAGCAGATATAAAATTGAAAACAAACATCTAACATCTATCAATACATGACGACTTGGGTATCTGTTTTTGGAATCACTTTGTAATTGCTCATGCTGTTTTGGTGAAAAGCAATCTGGGGGGAAAGTTTGATGTGTGAAAATAATAAAACTCAGTTTAGAAGAAAACAGCTAGATCATATTTTGAGTCTGTATAATTATTCTAGGGAATGACATACCATATAATGTATGTTCAATGTGTTGGAGTTTTCAAAAGTTTTTTGGATACATTATACTGTTGGAAGGTCTTTTAGATACCAGTGGTCATGACTTGCTGTTTTTAGTTATAAGAGAGCTTTGGTTAAATGGTCTAGAAATAGTAAAAACAGTCTAATCATGAAATGTCAGTCTCAGGAAAAGATCTGATAATACTTGGGCCAACTGGTAGTTATGGAGGTGATAGTTTCCAAAATTTTAATAAGTTTAATAACATTGAATTTGCCTTATTCTTAGCACTTGAAAGACAAATATTGCTGAGTATAAACTGTTTTAGGGATGAAAAAGCATTGCTGTTAAATGAAAATTACAATGGTCAGGGGGAAGTATGTTGGACTTTCTTGAGTATTAACTGTTTTAGGAATGAAAAAGCATTGCTGTTAAATGAAAATTACAATGATAAGGGGAAAGTATGTTGTACTTCCTTCAGAAGAACTAGATTCTAGACATGGTTCTGCCACTGACTCATAATTTGACCTTGAGAAAGTCACTAAAGATTATTACATTATTATATAACATTGAGTACATACATGTGCCAGACACCACACATTTTCTCATTTATAAACTGAGGGCATGGCTCAAGGACTTTGTTGTGTCTTTTATATAGAAGTAGTATTGCTTATTTCAATTTTATTTATCGGTTGATTTGTTTGCCAGTTTTAATGCAACTATGTTGCATGCTAAGTCACTTCAGTCATGTCCAACTCTTTGCTACCCTATGGACTATAGGGTGCCAGGTTCCTCTGTCCATGAGATTGTCCAGGCAAGAATACTGGAGTGGTTGCCATGTACTCCTCCAGGGGATCTTCCCGACCCAGGGATTGAACCCTAGTTTCTTATCTCTCCTGCATTGGCAGGCGGGTTCTTTACCACTAGCACCACCTGAGAAGCAACTGTATTTAAGCTAAATACCTGTTGGAAAATTGGTGACTATACAGGAAGATGATCACTGGTGGCTTATGCAGTGACTAATGTTATTTCTTTAAAATATAGACCATTTCTGTCATTCCTTATCAGAGATTTTTGGCACATTAAACTTTCTGATTTTATATTATAAGAAAGCTTAATTTTTCTTAGCAGTCTAGAAATTGGTTTGATGATAAGGAGGTAGTGTTGTTTACTGGAAAAAAATCCAGGGTCTTTTAATCCTCTACAGTTTGCACAGATAGGCCATCTTAAGTAAATTATGGAAGTTCTCTGTGTTCATATCTGGATTTTACTTTATTTGTAAACCATCTGTTTCTGATCTATGTATTTCACAGGGATGCTGAAAGGATAAATGAGCTATGTAAGCCTTGGCTCTTCAGCAGACAGGTGCTATATAAATTCAAAGCACTGTAGTAGTATATCATAGAACCACCAAAGTTTTAACAAGAGTTTACAGAAATAGAGTTCTCATCACTTAAGTCTTGCCACATTTTTACTTGTCTGTAATAGTCTCCAACCATCCACTTTTACAAGCTAAGGAGAAATAAAGCCAGACATAATATAATGAAAAATAAGAGAAATGGTTGCTAACAAGAGCATTAAGCCCTATACATGTAACACTTTGTTATATTTTTTCCCCTCAAATATTGTGCCAAGTAGCCGTTAAAGCCATTAATGTGGTGTGGGTTTTTTTCCCAAGCAACTATCGAGCAGTATTTTGGTGTTCATTGCTAAAGCTTACCAAGTACTTTGGCTTATCATACTTCATTCTTAGTTTTGTGATTGCCTGTTATAGGAGGTTTTGTGTAAAATTGCGCATGAAAAATCAAATGTTTCTCTGTGTAATTGCACTCTAAATTGCATGTGTGAAGTATGGAAAAGTGCATAATGAAGGAGATAATCTGTATGTTTAAGTGTCATGCCATATAACACAGAAAAGGTGAGAAGTGAATGTAGATTTTCTTTTGAAAAACAAACCTTGGGCTAGGTAACTTCTGAGGGGTCATTTTCAACCCCCACCCTCAAAATTGTTAAGTTGGAATTAATTTTCAATGTCTGTTGTCATCTTGCCAATTACATAATGGTTCTTTAACTCTGTTATTCTTTGCATTATCATATGTTTTATTTTATTAAAATTATGTTTGATAACATTTGTTAAAATATCATTTGTGAAATAACAGTACCTAATGAAAATGAAATAAGCAGAAAGCCTTGAGTTAAAGAACTTTTGAAATTACCTGGTATTGTGTGGCTAGTTCTGAAGAAAAGGTTCTTTTTGCTAAAATAAACCATTTTCTTTTGTAAAATCTGATCTCATTTCTACCATCTCTGGTTTAAAAAATAGCAAATCATTTTTTGTAACCTTGTAACCCAGTCATTGAAAATAAAATTTTGATTCTCTTAAGCCTGTCTCTTATACACATCTTATATGAACTCTCCTTCTCTGCCCATTTAAGAAGCCAGGACACTCACTATAGGTTAATTTCTCTAAAGAAATCCAGAACAGCAGATGAGGGAGGTTTCCTTGACAAGACCATTCAATGTTTCAGGCCACTCTGAATTTAGTAGATTTTCCTAGTGCATATAAAATGAGATTGAGTTGAACCAACTTAAAATTCTTAAAAAAAATTTCCAAGCACACATTGCCTGAACAAATTCATATTATTGCATTCTACCTTATATGCCCTAATTACATGGTGTTGTGCTCAGATTGACATTCTGCTATTGACACTGAATTATAATATTAATACATTGTCCTTTATAGATGAATGTAATTTTTAAGCTTTTTTTCTGTATTTATTTACTTGCTTGTATGTCCCTGTTTTTGCCATTTCTTAATGTCTTTTTGACATTTTGGAGCTTGTATTTCAATGAGGGAGAATTTCCATTTAAGACTGCTTTCTCAGAGGTAAAAATGACAAGAGATGATTCCTTTGGTATATCCTATTGCTATAATAGTCAATAGGTATATTTAGTTAATCTGCTGGAAAAGTGTCCTAAATAGTG
>SJYT01081922.1:134609-153177 GCA_006410635.1 Cephalophus harveyi
TGGCCAACCTAGATAGTATATTCAAAACCAGAGACATTACTTTGCCAACAAAGGTCCGTCTAGTCAAGGCTATGGTTTTTCCTGTGGTCATGTATGGATGTGAGAGTTGGACTGTGAAGAAGGCTGAGTGCCGAAGAATTGATGCTTTTGAACTGTGGTGTTGGAGAAGACTCTTGAGAGTCCCTTGGGCTGTAAGGAGATCCAACCAGTCCATTCTAAAGGAGATCAGCCCTGGGATTTCTTTGGAAGGAATGATGCTAAAGCTGAAACTCCAGTACTTTGGCCACCTCATGCGAAGACCTGACTCATTGGAAAAGACTCTGATGCTGGGAGGGATTGTGGGCCGGAGGAGAAGGGGACGACAGAGGATGAGATGGCTGGATGGCATCATAGGCTGGATGGACATGAGTCTGAGTGAACGCTGGGAGTTGGTGATGGACAGGAGGCCTGGCGTGCTGCGATTCATGGGATCGCAAAGAGTCGGACACGACTGAGTGACTGAACTGAACTGATGTTTGTTTTTAGCAGGCATTTGTTAAAAAAAAAAAACACGTAAACTAAACTCGGACATCTTTTTCTGTGATTTCACTCATTGGGTTCTAGCCAATGAGTTTTTGTGTGTGTGTGAGTCTCTCAGTCGTGTCCAACTCTGCAACTCCATTGAATGTAGCCTGCCAGGCTTCTCTGTCACTGGAATTCTCCAGGCAAGAATAATGGAGTGGGTTCCCAGTCCCCTCTCCAGGGGATCTTCCCAAACCAGGGATCGAACCTGGGTCTTGGGCAGTGCAGGCAGTTTCTTTGTTGTCTGAGCCACCAGGGAAGCCCAGTCAATGGGTTTGCTCTTCCCTCTCCCCACAAAAACTCAGGTGCTCTCCCACTTCAAGATTATTACATTGATTATTCCTTTTTTCTGGAATAGACTTCCCCCAGGTACCCTCATTTCAAAATGGGGAAAATCAGTGTGATCATTGAAAATGATCATTGAAGATCAATGTGATCATTGAAAAAGGAAGAGAGTTCCAGGAAGACATCTATTTCTGCTTTATTGACTATGCCAAAGCCTTTGACTGTGTGGATCACAATAAACTGGAAAATTCTGAAAGAGATAGGAATGCTAGACCACCTGACCTGCCTCTTGAGAAACCTATATGCATGCAAACCACACTGCATGCAAAGTGCTTGCTGGTACCTGGAATTTAGTAAGCACTCAATGCATATGGGGCTTCCCAAGTGGCATCAATGGTAAAGAACCTTCCTGCCAGCGCAGAAGACATGAAAGACATGGGTTCGATCCCTGGGTTGGGAAGATCCCATATTCATTTGGGATCGCCTGGTGGCTGAGACAGTAAAGAATCTGCCTGCAATGAAGGAGACCTGGGTTCGATCCCTGGGTCAGGAAGATCCCCTGGAGGAGAAAATGGCAACCCACTGCAGTATTCTTTCCTGGAGAAGTCCACGGACTAAGGAGCCTGGCAGGCTACAGTTCATGGGGTTGCAAAGAGTTGGAGAGGACTGAGCGACTAACACATTAACACTTAACACAGGTACCCTCATGGCTTCTTCCTCCCTTCTCTCCTTCAAGGTTTACTCATATGTCACCTTAACAGGGGAACTGTTCCAGCCCACCCTGACTAATGCAACAAACACCCCTCTCGCCTGCTACTAAACTCCTTACCTTGTCTGGTTTTATTTTCTTTTGCTCAGGTCACCCTCTAACATACTATCTAATACACAGAATTAGCTAATCGTAGTTATCGGGTTTTGGCCATCTGCCTTGCTGGCATGTCTCTCCGTGAGTGCGCGGAGTTTTGTTTTGGTCACTGTGCATGCCCACTGGTTGAATGAACGGTTGGATGAGTTGTCAATCCACCTCTGCAGAAGTACTCTTAAATGTTTAGCGCATATCCCTTGTCCCAGCACAGTGTCTTACAGAGTAGGCATTTAATTAATAACTGCAAAAGCAGTGAATGGATGATGCATAATTTCTTTTTCTCTGTACTTTCAGTGTGCATGCTCAGTCACGTCCGACTCTTTGCGACCCTATGGACTGTAGCCTGCCAGGCTCCTTTGTCCATGGGATTCTCTAGGCAAGAATACTGGAGTGAGTGGGTTGCCATTTCCTTCTCCAGCGGATCTTCCAGACTCAGGGATCAAACCCTTGTCTCTCGCATCTCCTGCATTGGCAGGTGGATTCTTTACCACTGAACCACCTGGGAAGCCTTGTACATTCACCTACCTTTTAAAACAGAATCAGAAAAAAAAAAAAAAAAAGATAAAATAAAAAATAAAACAGAATCAGAAACACATTTATAAATAATTTTGTATCTTTTTAAAGCAAAACTATAAATACCACTAGTATCTTTCCATGTCATTAAATATTCTTCATTTGTTTTAATGGCTACATTAGATGCCATTCTGTCAATGAACTCTAATTTGTTTGAACCACTTGTTGAACATCTAAACTGTGATAAATATTTTGCTATTATAAATACCCCCCCCAAATTCAAGTAGCTGAATATTTGTGCACATCTCTAATTATTTCCTTTGAATAGATCAGCACAAATGCAACTGCTGGGTCAATGTACATCTTTAAGATATAATAATAGCAGCAGTTCCCATGCCTCAAACATTTGTACGCACCATGCACGGTGCTAAGCTGTGTAATTTAAACAGCAGGGACTGTGATTATCCCTGCTTTGCAGAGGAGGAAACTGAGGCTTAGAGAAGTAACTTCATTTCCTCAGTCACACAGCGGGCTCATCTCCAGCTTTAACTCGCAGGCAAGGCTCTCGCTAACTGCCCTCTGCTGCCCCCATATGGCCTGGACTCACATTGCAAGTTGTGCTGTAGTTGGTTCAGTGCAGTCCCTCAGCCGTGTCTGATTCTTTGCAACCCCATGGACTACAGCATGCCAGGCTTCCCTGTCCTTCGCCATCTCCCAGAGTTTGCTCAGCTTCATGTCCACTGAGTCGGTAATGCCATCCAACCATCTCATCCTCTGTCGTCCCCTTCTCCTGCCTTCAATCTTTCCCAGCATCAGGGTCTTTTTCAATGAGTTGGCTCTTCACATCAGGTGGCCAAAGTGTTGGAGCTTCAGCTTCAACATCAGTCTTTCCAATGAATATTCAGGAGTGATTTCCATTAGGGTTGACTGGTTTGATCTCCTTGCTATCCAAGGGATTCTCAAGAGTCATCTCCAACACACAACTGGAAAGCATCAAATCTTTGGCCTCTGGATGAAAGTGAAAGAGGAGAGTGAAAAATTTGGCTTAAAACAATATTCAAAAAACAGATCATGGCATCCAGTCCCATCACTTCATGGCAAATAGATAAGGAAACAGTGAGAGACTTTATTTTGGGGGGGCCCAGAATCACTGCATGGAAAAAGCAAGAGAGTTCCAGAAAAACATCTATTTCTGCTTTATTGACTATGCCAAAGCCTTTGACTGTGTGGATCACAATAAACTGTGGAAAATTCTGAGAGAGATGGGAATACCAGACCACCTGACCTGCCTCTTGAGAAATCTGTATGCAGGTCAGGAAGCAACAGTTAGAACTGTACATGGAACAACAGACTGATTCCAAATAGGAAAAGGAGTATGTCAAGGCTGTATATTGTCACCCTGCTTATTTAGCTCATATGCAGAGTACATCATGAGACACGCTGGACTGGAAGAAACACAAGCTGGAATCAAGATTGCCAGGAGAAATATCAATAACCTCAGATATGCAGATGACACCACCCTTATGGCAGAAAGTGAAGAGGAACTAAAAACCCTCTTGATGAAAGTGAAAGAGGAAAGCGAAAAAGTTGGCTTAAAGCTCAACATTCAGAAAACGAAGATCATGGCATCTGGTCCCATCACTTCATGGGAAATAGATGGGGAAACAGTGGAAATGGTGTCAGACTCTATTTTTTTGGGCTCCAAAATCACTGCAGATGGTGACTGCAGCCATGAAATTAGAAGACGCTTACTCCTTGGAAGAAAAATTATGACCAACCTAGATAGCATATTAAAAAGCAGAGACATTACTTTGCCAACTAAGGTCCGTCTAATCAAGGCTATGGTTTTTCCAGTAGTCATGTATGGATGTGAGAGTTGGACTGTGAAGAAGGCTGATCGCCGAAGAATTGATGCTTTTTAACTGTGGTGTTGGAGAAGACTCTTGAGAGTCCCTTGGACTGCAAGGAGATCCAACCAGTCAATCCTAAAGGAAATCAGTCCTGAATATTCATTGGAAGGACTGATGCTGAAGCTGAAACTCCAATACTTTGGCCAACTGACTCATTGAAAAAGACCCTAATGCTGGGAAAGATTGAAGACAGGAGGAGAAGGGGACAACAGAGGATGAGATGGTTGGATGGCATCACCTACTCAGTGGACCTGAGTTTGAGCAACCTCTAGGAGTTGGTGATGGACAGGGAGGCCTGGCGCACTGCAGTCCATGGGGTTACAAAGAGTCGGACATGACTGAGTGACTGAACTGAATTCTTTGGCGCTCAGCCTTCTTTATGGTCCAACTCTCACATTTGTACATAACTACTGGAAAAATTATGGCTTTGACTATGCGAATCTTTGTCAGCAAAGTGATATTTCTACTTTTTCATACACTGCCTAGCTTTGCCATAGCTTTTCTTCCAAGGAGCAAGCGTCTTTTAATTTATGGCTGCAGTCACCGTCCACAGTGATTTTGGAGCACAAGAAAATAAAGTCTGTCACTGTTTCCATTGTTTCCTCATCTATTTTTCATGAAGTGATGGGACTGGATGCCATGATCTTAGTTTTTTTGAAAATTGAGTTTTCCATCCAATTCACACTTCCGCCAGCACTCAGAGGGAATACCCTCTTTAAAGTATCCTCGCCAGCCTTAAACATTCTTGTTCTTCTGCTTTTTTGAAATCTTTCTGCCTTACTGGCTCTCCATGTTTAAAATACCAAGTATTGGAAATTCCCTGGCAGTTCAATGGTTAGGACTCTGTGCTTCTAATGCACAGGGTCCAAGTTCGATCCAATCCCTGGTTGAGGAACTAAGATCCTGCAAGAAAAAAAAAAAAAAAAAAACAATTCTAGAAGCTGAGATGATGGCACTTTATTCCGGTCACAGTGATGGGAGGATGGCCAGGTGCAACCTTTGCCTTTTAAAAAAAAATTTATTTTGTAATGGACTATAGTTGGTTTGGGCTTCCCTGGTGGTTAGATGGTAAAGAATCCACCTGCCATGTGGGAAACCTGGGTTTGATCCCTGGGTTGGGAAGATCCCCTGGAGGAGGGCATAGCAACCCACTCCAGTATTCTTGCCTGGAGAATCCCCATGGACAGAGGAGTCTGGCGGGCTATAGTCCATGGGGTTGCGGAGAGTCGGACACAGCTGAGCACAGAAGAGCACAGCACAGTTGGTTTACAACGTTTTGTTAGTTTCAGGTATACAGCAAACTGATTCATTATACATATACCTAGCCTTTGCCTCTTTAATGTCCTGCCCACACTGAAGACTGTCAGGTTCTAGAACCCATATGTGGGGAAGCCCTCTTACAACTTAGTTGGGGATCCCATTAGCAATCAGAGCCCTGGAACAAGCCCAGTGGCTGATCTACTCCAAGGGTTTCCCCAGGATGGGCAATCAGGTTCCCCTACTTCAGTGCCCTCAGAGGGGAAATCAGACCCCAAAGAGCTTCCAGTAGAGGACTTCCTGGAGGGGTTAGTGAGGAGGTGACCCTCCAATAGATCAAAACAGATGAGAAGAGTGAAGCAGATTTGGCCTCATAAAAGTGATACATTTCAGTACATCAAAGAAAAAAAGATCAGTAACAATATATAGATGGCAAACAAAGCTTTCTGCCCTTTATATGTAAAGAGCATTTACAAATCAATAAGAAAGGTGAACATACAACAGAAAGGTAAGCAAAGAATGTGAACAAAAATTTGAAAGTACAGACAATAAGGAAAAACGCAATTGGTGAACAAGAAATTAATAAAATGGATATCAGACTCTTAAAAAGATCTTTTTTGGTCTCTCACAAAAATATTTATTTAATATTATAATCAATGCTGGTGAGAATATAAGATAAGAACCACTCTCATATCCCACATGTAGGACTATAATTCTGGACAGGTTTTGACAGTATTCATCCAGAGGCTTAACAAGTGGTAAAGAACCTGCCTGCCAATGCAGGAGACTCAGGTTCAGTCTCTGGGTCAGGAAGATGCCCTGGAGAATGAAATGGCTACCCACTCCAGTGTTCTTGCCGGGAGAATCCCATGGACGGAGGAACCTGGTAGGCTACAGTCCACGGGGTCACCAAAGAGTCAGACACAACTTAGTGACTACACAACGACAAACAGCAATTTTACTTCTAGGAAATCATTAAAGGAAAATATATACACAAAGGTGTATAGGTGAAGATATTTGTCTTTAGTGTTATTTGGAAAGAATTTTGGGGGAAGTCCCTGGCCGTGGAGTCATTAGGACTCCGTGCTTTCACTGACAAGCGTGCAGGTTCAATCCCTGGTTGGGGAACTAAGATACTACAAGCCATGAGGTTGAAAACCACGCTGCTTCCCTGGTAGCTCAGCTGGTAAAGAATCCACCTGCTATCCAGAAGACCCCAGCTCAATTTCTGGGTCAGGAAGATCCCCTGGAGAAAGGATAGGCTACCCACTCCAGTCTTATTGGGCTTCCCTTGTGGCTCAGCTGGTAAAGAATCTGCCTTCAAGCCAGGAGACCTGGGTTTGATCCCTGGGTTGGTAAGATCCCCTGGAGAAGGGAATGGCTACCCACTCCTGTATTCTGGCCTGGAAAATTCCATGGACTGTATAGTCCACGGAGTTGCAAACAGTTGGGCATGACTGAGCAATTTTCACTGAGGTTAAAAAAGGAATTTTTAAATCATTATTTTAACAATATTTATCTTTATTTATGTATTTGACTGCACCTGTGTGTGGGATGCTGGAGAAGGCAATGGCACCCCACTCCAGTACTCTTGCCTGGAAAATCCCATGGACAGAGGAGCCTGGAAGGCTGCAGTCCATGGGGTCGCTGAGGGTCAGAGACGACTGAGCGACTTCACTTTCACTTTTCACTTTCATGCATTGGAGAAGGAAATGGCAACCCACTCCAGTGTTCTTGCCTGGAGAATTCCAGGGACGGGGGAGCCTGGTGGGCTGCCGTCTATGGGGTCGCACCGAGTCGGACACGACTGAAGCGACTTAGCAGCAGCAGCAGCAGAGTGTGGGATGCAGCATCTTTGACCCTTGTTCTGGCATGGGGCATCTATAGTTAGAGCCTGTGAACTCTCAGTTGTGGCATGGGCAATCTAGCTCCTTGGTCAAGGATTGAACCTCGGTCCCTGCATTGGGAGCTCAGGTTCTTAGCCATTAAACCACCAGGGAAGTCCCTCACTATTGTTTGTTAATTGTTGGTGAATCATACTGTACTGAACAATTCCCCTATTCTTGCACATTTAAGTTGCTTCTAGTTTTTTTTCACTGCTTGCTATCCCAGATGCCCTGTAGACTATCATCTTCTCTAAACCTCACCACATATTTGTAGGATGGGATCCTTAGCCTCTCTTAACAGACTTAGGAAACTGAGACATGGAGGTAGGGTAGGAAGTGTGACAAAGTTCCCCCACTTGCAAGCAGCTCTGGTGGAATTTTAGACAGGAAGTCTGACTTCAAAGCTGATGCTCTTAAAGACGGCTCAAATTCATTCAGTAAATATATTCATTGCCATCTGCATGCCAAGCATAATGATAACTGAAAACACGTATGGAAAATTATCTGTATAGCTGGCTCTATGCTAAGCCCTTCACATATACTACTTCATTTGATCCCCACAATAGCCCTATGCACTATTGCTATTTTCTTTCTACAAGCCTGCAAAGTGAAGCACAGAGAGGTTAAGTATCTTCTCCAAAGTCACACAGGCAGCCTGGCTGCAGGATCTAGGCTCCGAACCATTTTTCTTCTTTTTCAGAGAACAAATGCTTGAGAGATAGAAAATAAACCCATGAACAATTAAATAATAAACATAAAATAAGATGCTGAGTAGAACTCAAAATGTGTCACAGGTTGCATCTAGACAGCCATAAAAGATTGCAAAAGACACAGGTCCCAGTGATCCCACTCCTAGGTGTTTATCAAGAGAACTGAAAACATGTATTCACACAATGACTTGTGCAGGAATGTTCAGAGCAGTTTTCATCATCACCCTGAACTGGGAACAATCCCAAACATCCATCAGCTGGTAAACAGATAAATACGCTGCAGTACATTCATTCCATAGAACATAGATATACTGGGTGGTTTGGCAACGAAAAGGAAGGAATTCGTGATAAGGAGGACAGTTTGGACGAACTGCAAATGTATTAGTCTGGGTGAAAACAGCCAGCCTCAAAAGATACTACAGTCCTCCCTCCAGACCCGTGGGGGATTGATTCCAGGATCCCTGGGGATCCCCAAATCTGCAGATGTTCAAGTCCCTTGTATAAAACAGTGTAGTATTCACAATATAACCTATATACATTATCCTGTATATATACCTTATTTTAAAAATTCTATTTAGAACTCTTTATAATCTATGGGGATAAGGCAATGTCAACCCACTCCAGTACTCTTGCCTGGAAAATTCCATGGACGGAGGAGCCTGGTAGGCTGCAGTCTGTGGGGTCACGAAGAGTCGGACACGACTGAGCGACTTCACTTTCACTATTCACTTTCATGCATTGGAGAAAGAAATGGCAACCCACTCCAGCATTCTTGCCTGGAGAATCCCAGGGATGGCAGAGCCTGGTGGGCTGCTATCTATGAGGTCGCACAGAGCTGGACACAACTGAAGCGACTTAGCAGCAGCAGCATGACCCTATGGACTGAGGCCCACCAGACTCCTCTGTCCAGGGGATTTCCCAGGCAAGAATACTGGAGTGGCTTGCCATTTCCTCCTCCAGGGCATCTTCCTGACCCAGGGATCGAAACTGTGTCTCCTGCATTGCTGGGGGATTCTTTACCACTGAGCCTTCTGGGAAACTATATTTAGGCTGCGCTGCGTCTTAGTTGTGGCATGTGGGAGCTAGCCCCCCAACCAGGGTTTGAACCTGGGCCTCCTGCATTGGGAGACTGGAGTCTTAGCCACTGGACCACTACGGTAGTCCCCTGGTATGTATACTTTAAATCATCCCTGGATTACTTGTAGTACCTAATACAATGTAAATACTATGTAAATAGTTGTAAATGCTATGGAAATAGCTGCCAGGATCCAGCAAATTCAAGATTTGCTTTTTGGAACTTTCTGGAATTTTTTTTCTGGGTATTTTCCATCCATGGTTGGTTGAATTGAAGGATGCAGGACTGTAGCCAACTGTGTACAGTTCCACTCAGAGGATTCCAGGAAAAGCAAATCTGATCTACAGTGACAAAGAGCAGATGAGTTGTTGCCTGAAGCTGAGAGAGAGAGGGAAGCATTAACTGCAGTTATGGGGGATGCTTTGGGGTGCAGAAATGTTCTGTTTCTGGATTTTGATGGTGGTTTCATGGGAATGCACATCTGTCAAAACTCATTGTGATGGGAGGAGACCTATGGCTGATTCATGCTGATGTTTGGCAGAAACTAACACAATATTGTAGAAAAATTATCCTCCAATTAAAGATAAATAAATTTAATTATTAAAAAACTCATGGCTGTTTCTCAAACACACAGGTTCAGTCCTGCCTCAGGGCCTTTGCACCTGCTGGTCCCTCTGCCTGGATCACTCTTCCAGGCCTTTACTTTGACCGACTCCCTGTCCTCTGGCTCAAATGTCACCTCTTCAGAGAGGCCTTCCCTGGACACCACATCGGAAGCACTCTTTCCATTCCCACACTTTAATTTCAATGTATTTTCTTCACAGTGCTGATCACCATCTGGAACTATCCTGTGATGGCATTTTGGTTTTCATGATTTCTTCTCTACACCCCTCCCCTTAGTAGAAGTCAGGCTTCACGAGGGCCACCACCGTGTCTCCGTGATCATAGTAGGTGCATAGTTGTTTTTTGGTTTTGTTCTTGTTTTTGTTTTTTTGGCTATGCCATGCGGCATGCGGAACTTCCTTGCCCAGGGACTGAACTCCTGCCCTCTGCATTGGAAGTGTGGAGTCCTTACTATTGGACCACCAGAGAAGTCTTGCATGGTTCTTGCAATCCACAGAAACCATGTTTAGCTGATTTAAGCAATGCAGGGCTTTATTAATTAAAATATTTGTCAATGACTGAATCTATAGACCTGCAGCTTCCTCCTTCTAATCTCTCCATAGTGCCCCCGCCCCGCCACAACCAGACATCCCAGGAGCTTTCCAGGCCCTGATGCCCTTTTTGGGAGCACTCACAGCCCCCTTCCCATTCCACCTCCCTCCACCTCCCTCCCTGCCCCCAGCTGGCAGGCAGGCATCTGTGTAACTTGAGCCTTGCTCAAGCTTTGCCTTCTTGAAGCCTCAGGGTCTCTGGCTTGCAGCCTGTCACTTCCTGTGTGTGTCACACGTCACAGGTGTTGCAATGAGCCATGCATGCCTTATCTCCTATGTACCCAGCCGTGGCAGCCCCTAGGGCTGAGCAACTTGATCTGATTCACCGAAATAACTATCATTTCTGTCATTCACCTGCTCCCTCAGCATCAGGTGCCGTGATTGAATTTTACCTGTATTTTTCCTGCCTGCCTGCCTTCCTTCAACCAATGTTTGTTGAGCAACTACTGTGAATCAGGTGCTGGGGCTACAGGGGTGAACAGAACCAGCAGAAAACCCTGCACCCTGGAGGCTCACATTCTGAAGGAGGAGGTAAAGAATAAATGGTTAGGGACTTACTTGGTGATCTGGCTAAGACTGCTCTCCCAGTGCAGGCGGCCTGGGTTTGATTCCTGGTCAGGGAACTAGATACACATACCACAACTAAGACCCAGAACAGAAAAATAGATAAACAGATATTTAAAAAAGAATAAATGATTAAACATCTATCCATATAGTAGGTCACAGTGTCCGAGCGTGCTGAAGGGAAATAAAGCAGGCAGAGTTCTCTGATGGCCTAGTGTTTAGGACTCCAGGTTTTCACCGCTGTGGCCTGAGTTCAGTTCCTAGTCAGGGAACTGAGATCTCACAGGTTGCATGGTGTGGCCAAATTAGAAAGAAAAGAAAGCAGGGAAAGGGGATGGGAGGAGGGGGCTGAGGATGCTGGTTTTGACAAGGTGGTCCAAGAGGGACCAAAAGGGTGAGATCAGAGAAGAGCCCTGAAGGAGGGCAGGGATGGAGCCATGCAGACCCCTGGGGGCAGCCTCCCAGAGAGAGGAACGGGCGGTGCAAATGGGAGAGGGTGACCTGATGTATTTGAGGCCAGCCTCCCAGGCGGTGCTAGTGGTAAACAACTCGCCTGCCAGTTCAGGAGACAGAAGAGATACGGGTTTGATCCCTGGGTCAGCAAGATCCCCTGGAGGAGGGCATGGCAACCCACTCCAGTATTCTTGCCAGAGAAACCCATGGACAGAGGAGCCTGGCGGGCTATGGCCCATAGAGTCCCAAAGAGTCAGAGACGATGGACGGGACTTAGCATGCGTGCACGCACGGGGCTGGAGCAGAGTGGCAAGGGGCGAGTGGTGGGAGATGAGCACAGGGAGGGGATGGCAGTCGGCTGACTGGGGTGGGCTATGGGGAGAGCTCTGGCTCCCCAACTCCAGTGACCACAGGAATGTATGTAGGGAACAGACTATGGCATGGGGACGGTGCGGGTGGGGAAGCGGGGGTGACCAGGTGGGAGGTGGGGGGCAAGGTGACAGGACAAGGGTGGGAGTCTTGTAGGTGGGAGGAAAAAACGAATTCTAGATAGATTTTAAAAGTCAAAGCCAGGGGATTTCCCTGGTGGTCCAATGGTGAAGATGCCATGCTTCCAATGTGGGGGTGCGTGGGTTCAATCCCTGGTCAGGGAACTAAGACCCCACAGGTTGATTGGTGAGAAAAAAAAGCCAACAGCGTTTACTACCTAATTAAACTTGGGATGAGAGAAAAAGAGGAGTCAGGGACAACACCAAGGCTTTCAACCTCATTTAATCCCAAGGACGCCGCACAATCACCCTTTTGTAACAGGCGAAGAAATAGAGGTTCAGAGAGGGGTGGCGATTCCACACCCCAGAGGACGTGGCAGAATGGAGATTCGAACCCAGTTGCTGCCTGGTGGTCAGTGCCAGGCCAACAGAACATGCCAGACCCACACAGACATCAACTCAGCCTTCGGCCGCAGCGTGCAATGAATGACTCCCCCACCGGTCACTTGGCAGGCTTGGTGCCTCCCTCTGCGGCGCTCTCTTGCTGCTTGTCATCCGTATTGTGTAACCATATTTCCCTGCCGGCCCTCGGGCTCCCAGAGGATCTTACCGGGCTGATTCATCTCTGTCCCTGGCATTGCCTGGCTGGAGCCTGACACATGGCAGCCTTCATTAAGGCACAAGTATTTATTAACCTCAAAAATTTATCTAGTGCTTGGCTGCCCTGGAGTGAGCCCTGAGCATCGCCTTAGTGGGGCTGACAGTCCAGTGGGGGAGACAGACCCACCCCTAGACAGTGACAGTCCAGACTGGGCAGGGCCCCCACTCAGCCTGAGAAGGGGTCTGGGAGGAATTGGTGGAGGTGAGTTTGGAGGTAGGGACCCATGAATGAACAAGATGGCCTTGGTCTCCACCCTCACAGACCGCCCCCAGCCCAGTGAGGCAAACTGCCAGTGAACAAGGTAACCAATCAGTCGATGAGCGCATAGCAGAATGCTAAGAGTTGGACATGAAGTAAGACAGGATGAGACAGTGTGACCGTGACCCCTTTAGCTGGGGTTGTCGGGGAAGGCCGACCCCTGAGGCTGAGCAGATGCAGCCCCGAATGGGCGGAGGGAGGGCACTCACAGGATGAAGAGCCAGCGCACACGGCCGGGGGGTCGACAGTGAGAGAGAGCTTGGTGCTCAAGAAAGTGCAAGGAGGGAATTCCCTGGCCGTCCAGGGGTTGAGACTCCCTACTTCCACTGCCCAGGGTGCAGGTTCTATCCCTGGTCAGGGAACTAAGGCCTTCCCTGGTGGCTCAACAGTAAATAATCCACCTGCCAATACAGGAGATAGGGGTTCAATCCCTGGGTGGGGAAGATCCCCTGGAAAGAAAATAGCAGCCCACTCCAGTATTCTTGCCTGGGAAATCCCACGGAGAGAGGAGCCTGGTGGACTAGTCCATGGGGCTGCAAAAGAGTCAGACACGACTTAGCGACTAAACAGCAGGGAACTAAGATACCCCATGCTGTGCAGCCAAGTAAAAACTAAAATAAAGATAAATAAATAAATAGAGCCAAGATAAAAAAAAAAACCCACCACTGCAAAGAGCCTTGGGCAGAGGGGCGTTGGGTGGGAAAAAGATCTGAGGAGGCTGAAACCGCACAACACAATGGTCGAAGCGATGTGCCGTCAGCCTGCAGAGCTAGGAACTCACCGGCTTCACTCAGGAGAGCCCTCACCCTTGAGGCCAGAGCCCACCCTTTGCCTAGGACTTCTGGGGTCAGGTCCTGCCCATCACCAGCTCAGAACCCTCCTGTGGCTGCATGTCACTCAGGATGAAGGACAGAGACGCATTGGGAGCCACAGTGTCCCCTGGCATCTGCCGTTCTCACTTCTCTGTTTTCATCCCTACTCTTCCTCTTCCTCTGGCTCCATCGCACCGGCCTCTCCACTGATGCTCCGATGTGTTTCTGCCCCAGGCCCTTTGCACTGGCTCTTCCTCTGCCTGGACCGCTCTGCCCATGGGACCTCTCCTTCAGATCTAAATATCACCTCTCAGTGAGGCCTCCCTGACCATCCCGTGAAAACTGCCGCTGTCCCCTCCCGTGACTTTCCGTCCCCTTCCTGCCTTTGCTGTGTGCTTGATCACCACTTACCCTGTTCTGTGTTTTACTTATCTATTGTGCTTGCTGTCTGACACCCTGGATAGAATCTCAGCTCCATGAGGGCAGACATCTCTGTGCTGTTCACAGCATGGAGAACAGGTCCTGGCACATAACAGGCGCTCAATAAATAACGACTGACTACACAAAAGGAAGAGGCGAAACAGAGGGAGGGGGAACATTTTTAAAGGGAGGAAAACCGCAGGTCTGTGAGCTCCTAAGCTTGTCAGCTGTCCCAGCTGGCAGTTTGGAGTGTTAACACTTGCCCGCTTCCAGGATAACTCGGTGGCAGACTGAGAGACTGAGGCATGGACCCCGCTGGCTAGCTGCCCTTGGGCTGTTGGAGCCAGGCCCCTGCCGGGCACGGAGTGCTGGCCTGGAGGAGAAGGTCGCTGGCACCACCTGCTGGACAGTGGTGTCATGACAGCTGTGCCCACCCTGCTGACTTTAGTAAGGGCCTTTGCTAGGCGGGCAGAAGAGACAGCCCAGAGGGGCCATCACCAGCAGAAGTTCAGAGTCCAGGGAGACACAGCCATAAGCCTCTTTATTCCCGAGGCCCTGTGGACACTCCGCCCAGTCAGTGTTATGCAGGAGGGCAGGGTGGTGCCACCCACGACCTGTCTTGCTTCACTCTGCCTGTACATACACCTGCTCTCCCAACCCAGCAGGCTGGGAGCCTCAGCTCTCTGGGAGGTGAGAGCTGCTCCATCTCTCAGGGCTGCATCCACCCTACATGGTGCCAAGGACGGCAGAGGAGTTGAGGCCCCCCGCCCCGACTCCCCTCTAGGGCCTGGCAGCAAGACCTGGGATTCCTGATGAGAGCTGTCTCCATTCCTAGAGATACATCATCCGGCCAAGCAGGGGTCTCACCACCCAGACGTCGTCCACAATCTTCCCATCCTGCAAGAGACAAAAAAAAAAAAAAGGAGGAAATGAGGGCTGAAAGCCCAGATTCTGAGGCCAAGTGGCCAGGGTTCAAATCCCAGCCCTGTCACTGATAAGCTATGTGACTCTGAGCAAGTGGCTAGACCTCTCTGAGCCTCAGTTTTCCTCATCTAGAAAGAGAGGATGATAGAACTAGTACGTACATCATAGATACCGAGAGAATTAAGTGAGGTATTTGGAAAAGGCTTAAAAGGGAGCCTGGCACATGGCAAGGACTGGGTAAATGTAGGCTGCTACTATTAGAGCACAAACCCCAGAGGGAGACGAAACTCACTTTATATGCCTGCAAAGCCACCCTCTGTGGCCTCCAGCACATGATCCAACTTTGAGCCTGACTTCCATATTCTATTGGGTTTGGGTTGGCCGGAAAGTTTGTGGTTTTCATTAAGATGTTTAGAAAAAGCCCAAATTAACTTTTTGGCCAACCCAATTAAAAAGTGGGGAGAACTGAATAGATAATACACACAAGTGCCTGACCCTGTATGGGCCACACAATAAATGGTAGCTATTTATCGTAAAAAGAATATGGTCTTTGTGGTCGTATCTCAGCTCTGCAACCTCTGGCTGTGCAACCCTGGGAAAATTACTTGCCCTCTCTGAGCCTTTGTTCTCTTAGCTGTAAAATGGAAAGAAAATGTGCCCCATAGTATTATTGTGGTGATTAAAGGGACTAAATATAAGGCATTGAGCTCAGGGTTTGGTGCACAATAGGTGTTCAATCAATCATAGCTATTAGTGCTATTTTAAAACCACAATGGCAAAAATACAGAAAGGTGAGCCATGATTATATGGGTCCATCTAAGCTTAAGCCATGGGGCTTCCTAGATGGCACAAGTGATAAAGTTTTCACTTGCTAACGCAGGAGCCACAAGAAACTCGGGGTTTGATCCCTGGGTCGGGAAGGTCCCCTGAAGTAGGAAATGGCAACCCACTCCAGTATCCTTGCCTGGGAAACTCCATGGGCAGAGGAGCCTGGCGGGCTACAGTTCGTGGGGCTGCACACACATCATACTGGTTTCCCTCTGCCTGCCTCCCACCACCTACTTTTTCTTTCCCCTGCTTTATGTTGATAAATCCCTTTAGAACTGACCATGTTTTAGAAACCATTCTGAGCACTTTCTATATAATAAGTCATTCAACCCTCATTCAATCCTCTGGGGCATAAACGATTAACATCCCCATTTTGCAAATGGGAAAACTGTGGCTCAGAGCTGCTTGAGGTTATCCAGCTGGTAAGTAGCAGAGGCAAGCTTTGAATGCAGAATCTCCAGCTCTCAAGTCCACTTTTTAAACCACTTGATTCCAGAACGCACTGGGCCTGCTTTCTCAGGCAGGTGATCGGGCCACTGCTCACTGACCTGGTCATCAGACACCTGCTGGATGTGGACATGGGTCCCATTGAGGATGTGCAGCCGTGTGTACCCGTATTCTCTCACACGCAGGGCACTCCAGGGCCGCGGGAAGAGGGTGAAGGGGGTGAGCAGCTCCTCACAGCCCTGCTGGAAAGAGTCATTTAGCCCCAGGGCTGGGGCAGGGGAAGTACCCACCAGGGAGCAGAAAAGACCTGCCAGGTGGGATCCTGCCACCGCCAGGGAAGACAAAGCTGGTTAATACTTGACCTTGGTAACACACACAACTGAGTGTTTTGACCCAGCCAGGCTTTCTGTGCCCCGAGTCTTGGACTTAGACAACAGTGCATGGTTGAACAAGACTGTCCACTGAAGCATTTTCTGTAAAAGCTCTGAGCTGGAAGTCAGCCAAATGCCTATCAGTAAGGTCAGTTAAATAAATTAGAGTGTAGCCATCACAGAGAGGGGCAGTATAGAGAGATGGCCAAGATGTATTGTTAAGGGGAAAATGCAATTCACAGAATAGAAGAAATCGGTGGCTTTCAACCCTCGCTGCAGAGTAGACCCTCCAAGAAAGCTTTTAAAATCATCATTGCCTGGGAGAGAGGAAGTGTTTATCCTTGCAGTAGAAAACTAGGTGATGTGAGCAGGAAGGATGAGGGAGCTTAAAAAAAAAAAAAAGAAAGAAAAATCACCATGTTGCAGCCATCTCTGTAATAACTGCTGGAAGCAAGAGCCATCAATGGATGGTCACAGTAGCGGGGAAAGTTTGAGAAATAGCAGGATATCTGCATAGTCTCCAAGTAGATCCGGGAGACACTTGTTAACTTTAAAGGGGAAAATCGTAAGTATGGTGCAAGAGATGCGTAAACTGAGGCTTAAAGAGATACCACGCACTTCCTCATAGGATACACTGAAAAGAACACAGTACTGGAAACTTCCCTGCTGGTCCAGTGGTTAAGAATCTGCCTGGCAACGCAGGGGATGCACGTTCAATCCCTGGTCAGGGAACTAAGACCCCCCCCCGGCAAGCCGCAAAGCAACTGAGCCCACACATCCAACTAGAGACTCAGTATGTAACAAAAGATCCTGTATGAGGCAATGAAGATCTGACTATGACAACTAAGATCTGACAAGGCCAAATAAGTAAATATTAAAACACACACACACAGGCAAAACCAGTATCACTTTTGTGTGTTCTTATAAAAAATGTGTAACTTTAATCTCATCAAACCCACATTGAGAGTCTACCAAACAATGTTGCTGTGCTTCTTCAAATTTTTCAAAATCTTGAAGAATGCAGAAAGAAGGGAAAATGTTTCTGATTAAAGGAGGGGAGAGAAACAAGACACAAAAATAGAATGTATGATCTTAAACTAGATCTTGGATCAGAAAAAAAAAAATCCTTAAAGGACATGAATAGGACAATTGGATAAATTTGAATGAGACTGGATGATAGTGTATTATCAATTGTTAACTACTTGAATCTACTATATTGTACTGATGTAAGAGAATGTCCTCATTTTTAAAAAATGCAAAAAAGCAAAATGGCTGTCTGGGGAGGCCTTACAAATAGCTGTGAAAAGAAGAGAGGCGAAAAGCAAAGGAGAAAAGGAAAGATATAAGCACCTGAATGCAGAGTTCCAAAGAATAGCGAGAAGAGATAAGAAAGCCTTCTTCAGTGATCAATGCAAAGAAATAGAGGAAAAGAACAGAATGGGAAAGACTAGAGATCTCTTCAAGAAAATTAGAGATACCAAGGGAACATTTCATGCAAGGATGGGCTCGATAAAGGACAGAAATGGTATGGACCCAAAAGAAGCAGAAGATATTAAGAAGAGGTGGCAAGAATACAAAGAAAAACTATACAAAAAAGAGCTTCACAGCTCAGATAATCACGATGGTGTGATCACTCACCTAGAACCAGACATCCTGGAATGTGAAGTCAAGTGGGCCTTAGGAAGCATCACTACGAACAAAGCTAGTGGAGGTGATGGAATTCCAGTTGAGCTGTTTCAAATCCTGAAAGATGATGCTGTGAAAGTGCTGCACTCAATATGCCAGCAAATTTGGAAAACTCAGCAGTGGCCACAGGACTGGAAAAGGTCAGTTTTCATTCCAATTCCAAAGAAAGGCAATGCAAAAGAATGCTCCAATTACCGCACAATTGCACTCATCTCACATGCTAGTAAAGTAATGCTCAAAATCCTCCAAGCCAGGCTTCAGCAATACGTGAACCGTGAACTCCCTGATGTTCAAGCTGGCTTTAGAAAAGGCAGAGGAACCAGAGATCAAATTGCCAACATCCGCTGGATCATGGAAAAAGCAAGAGAGTTCCAGAAAAA
>SJYT01081922.1:153447-193152 GCA_006410635.1 Cephalophus harveyi
GCATATTCAAAAGCAGAGACATTACTTTGCCGACTAAGGTCCGTCTAGTCAAGGCTATGGTTTTTCCTGTGGTCATGTATGGATGTGAGAGTTGGACTGTGAAGAAGGCTGAGTGCCGAAGAATTGATGCTTTTGAACTGTGGTGTTGGAGAAGACTCTTGAGAGTCCCTTGGACTGCAAGGAGATCCAACCAGTCCATTCTGAAGGAGATCAACCCTGGGATTTCTTTGGAAGGAGTGATGCTAAAGCTGAAACTCCAGTACCTTGGCCACCTCATGCGAAGAGTTCACTCACTGGAAAAGACTCTGATGCTGGGAGGGATTGGGGGCAGGAGGAGAAGGGGACGACCAAGGATGAGATGGCTGGATGGCATCACTGACTTGATGGATGTGAGTCTAAGTGAACTCCGAGAGATGGTGATGAACAGGGAGGCCTGGCGTGCTGCAGTTCATGGGGTTGCAAAGAGATAGACACAACTGAGCGACTAAACTGAACTGAACTGAACTTTTTAGGAAACACAGATAGAAGGATAAAGGGGCATCATTTCTGCAACTGAACTCTTCATTGGATCCACAAATGATAGTGAAACTGTACACACATATACACACATGCATGCGCACACACATATTGAGGGCGAGACAGAGACAGAAATAGAGATTGAAACGAGAATGGTTAAATGTTCACAAGGCCAAGGCCAAGCCCTCAGCTTCTGGTGTTTGTCCTGGGGTTGGGCCAGGGCATCAAAGATTTAAAACCTCCCTAGGTAATTCTAACATGCGTCAAGGCTGAGAACTGTATGAAGGATGATCCGAGATGTTTTTAAAAAGTGGGTGACGGGACTTCCCTGGTGGTCCAATGGTTAAGAATTTGCCTCCCATTGGAGGGGATGTGGGTTCGATCTCTGGTCAGGGAACTAAGATCCCACATACTGTGGGGCAACTAAGCCCATCTGACGCAACTCGGGAAGCCGAGGCACTGCAACTAGAGAAAGCTTTCGTGCTGCAATGTTGAGCAACACTGCCCCCCTCCCCCGCCCGCCCCGCCCCGCCATGCACTGCAACAAAAATCCAGGGTAGCCAAAAAAATGCAAAGAGGGTGATGCACTAATACATCTCTATTGAGACACTGACTAATGTGCATACACAGAAAATATTCTCTAATGCCACCCAAGAGATGTAACCATTGAGAGTGGGACTCAGTGGTAAAGAACTTGCCTGCCACTGCAGGAGACATAAGAGATATGACTTCAGTCCTGGGGTCTGGAAGATCCCCTGGAGGAGGGCATAGTAACCCACTCCAGTATTCTTGCCTGGAGAGTCCCTGTGGACAGAGGAGCCTGGCAGGCTACAGTCCCTGGGGTCGCAAAGAGTCAGACACGACTAAAGTGACTTAGCAAGAAGGACGTGGATGGCTTCATCTCCTGTCCTCTGTACTGTGTGAATTTTTATCACGAGAAGTTCTTCCTTGGATCTCACTAATTTGTTGTTGCTTAGTCACCCAGTCGTGTCCGACTCTTTGCAACCCCATGGACTGCAGCACGCCAGGCCTCCCTGTCCCTCACCATCTCCCGGCGTTTGCCCAAGTTCATGTCCACCGCATCGCTGATGCCATCCAGCCATCTCATCCTCTGATGCCCTCTTCACCTTCTGCCCTCAATCTTTCCCAGCACCAGGGACTTTTCCAATGAGTCGGCTGTTGGCATCAGATGACCAAAACACTGGAGCTTCAGCTTCAGCATCAGTCCTTCCAATGAGTATTCAGGGCTGATTTCCCTTAAGATTGACAGGTCTGATCTCCTTGCTGTCCAAGGGACTCCCAAGAGTCTTCTCCAGGACCACCGTTCGGAGGCATCAATTCTTTGGTGCTCCACCTTCTTTATGGTCCAACTCTCACAGCCATATGTGACCAGTGGGAAGACCACTAATTTGTAAAATCAGCTTAAAAAATAAGCCCTCACTTCTTGCAGAAGTGATTGATTCCAAGGCTGCTGGTGGTGGGAGTGGAGGAGACACAAGATGGTCCTGGAGCACCTTGTGGAGCCAAAAAGTAAGAAGGAGCCCACAAAATGACAGGGACACTTTGAAAGATGCGGGACCTGATCTGAAGAGCTCCCAGTGGCCAGAGTGAGAGCCTGTACACAGCAGCATCAGTAGCAGGAGGACTGGATTATAACCCACAGGAGGAAATCACTCCCCATGAGGCCACACTGGTGCAAATCCATAACTAACCAACCAACTAAATGGAGCAGAAGGGACAGCCCTTCCTCACAGGAGGTTGCTAACTAATAAATCAGGGAGAAATGAGGGAAATAGACGATTCCCAGCTGAACGCCCCAGTGAATCACTGTTGCAGGCAAGACCCACTGATGGATTCAAATATTAGTAAGTGGAGACTTCCCTGGTGGCCCAGTGGCTAAGACTCTGAGTTCCCGATGCAGGGATCCTGAGTTTGATCCCTGGTCGGGGAACTAGATTGACACGTCGCAACCAAGAGCTCAAATGCCGCAACTAAAAATTCCAAGTGCTGCAACTGAAAAAAAAAGGAAAAAGAAAAGAAAGAGTCTATGTGCCACGATTAAGACCTGGCGCAGGCAAACAAATTTAAAAAAGAAAACAGTGGGTGAAAGTTGGAGGAGAAACAACTTTCACAGGGTCTAAAAGCATCTCCCCCAAGATGTTTATCTGCCAAAAAGGGAAATACAGCAAGTTGATGGTGGAAGAACATCCTTACACAGGTGATTCAGAGAAACTCCTCCAGGAATGAGACACCGTGAGGACCTGGACGCCTCGGTCCTGAGGACACAACCATCACTTGTGATTGTCTGGCCCCAAATGCGTAACCTACAACTTGGCATGAGAAAGTATCAGACAAACCCAGATCCAGGGGCATTCAGGAAAAAAACCAAAACCAAACAACTGGCCAGAATGATGGAGGAATCGTTATAGACAGGAGGAGACTAAGGAGACACATGGAGAAGGAGATGGCAACCCATTCCAGCATCCTTGCCTGGAAAATTCCATTGACAGAGGAGCCCGGTGGGCTACCGTCCACAGGGTCACAAAGAGTTGGCTGCAACTGAGCACAAGGAGACACAATAACCAAATACAGTGGAGGATGAGCTGGAGCAATGTGAATAAAGGCTGGAGTCCAGTTACAAGGATAATAATAAGCCCTCTGTCCTCAATCTGACCAGCAGGCCTGGGCAAGCACCCCCTGCCCCTGCCACTCACTGAATCTGTGACTTCAAAGGAGTATTTTATTCTTAGCTTCTGTTTTTGCATCTGTGCAATGGGCATACTACTAGGTACATCTAACCCTCTAAGAGATGCCAGCTGTATAACGGAGGAGGCACCCAAGCTGGCACAGGTGCCACCCTCAATAGATCAGACGTCAAAGGCAACATCCCATCCCACCCCACCCCACCCTGCTCACGGCGGATCCTGTGATGATGTGGACAGGGCCTCGAGGGTGGGTGTAGGGCATCTCTTGGCTCCCATTAAGTACCTGGAGAAGTGACAAGGTGGAGAGGGTGTGTCACACCGGCCAGGCCCCCAGGGATCTGACTTAGGGGTCCACTGACACCACCCGCTCCATGGGTCTTAGCCCTCCCCGGGGGCCTCCATCACCTGGTAGTTGTAAATCGGCCATAGGCGTTCATATGAGTGCTCATGGGCCCACAGCTCCAGGTCGACCCCTGAGACAAAGCAAGAGGGGTTCAGGCCTCTGAATTCAGGAGAAAGGGAGGCGGGGCCTGGCGAGTCCTGGGGTGGGGGTGGGGGTCACTCACCATATTTGTAAAAAAGATCCTCCAACCCATAGAATTTGCCACGGAGGCCTTTGCGAACCTAAGCAAGATGAGCAAGGAGGGGAGGCGTGACTCAGGCTCACCCCCGACCTGGATTTCAGCACCTTGTTCCCAGGGAGGGGGTGCTCACCTTGCTTTCATGCCAGGTACAGTCATCCAAATCAGCATTGGAGCAGTACATGGGCCGGTGGCCCATGGTGATGATCCATGGCCGGACTGCCCGGTTCTTATTAGCTTTCTGCAGAGAAGGGTTCAGAGTGAGGGGCGGGGAGTGGGGGGCAGTGATGGAGGAGGATTCAATCCCTGGTGAGGGAACTAAGATTTCTCATGCCACAAGGCATGACCAGAAAAGTCAATTTGCAAACAAACAAACCCCATTAGCAACAAAATCAAGGTTTTAAAAATACCATGTGGTGTGTGTGCACGCGTGCTAAGTCGCTTCAGTCGTGTCTGACTCATTACGACCCTACGGACTGTAGCCCACCGGGCTCCTCTGCCCAGATGTGTATAAGAGACAAGTGATGGAGGAGGGGGTGGGGGGGCACATACCAGGGGGACATCCACAAGTTACCTGGAGGTCGCTCTCCAGCCAGTGAAACTGTCTCTCTACCAGGTGGCGGCCATAATGGAGGAAGAAATATACCTCGGTGGAGAAGGAGATGATGTGTGCGGGTCCCAGATCCCAGCTGGAAGGGTCAAAGGGCAGGGGTCAGAGGTGAGGGTCTCCTTTGCATCCCCCATCCTTCAGGGGAGGGAGGCCGGTGTTCCTGCTCTCCCCCAGATTACCTGTACCACAGGCCTTCGGTGTTCCCCGGCATGCTGAAGCGAGCTTTGTAGTTGGAGAAGTTGCTGGATAAAAGGAAGTAAAAGGGTAGGAGGGAGGGTCTGGGTGCCCACCCTCACCCCCCACCCCCACTTCCCACCGTCAGGGCAAGTCTGGCTCCCAGCCCAGCCCTCATCTCCTCTCCTCTCACGTCCGTCAACAAGCTGCTGCAGTGTGATAAACTAAGGTGAGACACTAGGAAGGACTGGTTTTGTTGGCCAGGCCCTCGCCCACCCCAAAGCCCTCGGGCCTCACTAGCGTTCCTCATGATTCCCAGGGCAGGTCATGTAGGGCAGGCTGGCAGCCACGGGTTCGATGAGTTTCATGAACCTGTCCCCGACACGCGCATTGTCCTGATCNTTTGAGCAAACTCTGGGACCTGTCTCTTATACACATCTAGATGTGTATAAGAGACAGCGCCCACCCCAAAGCCCTCGGGCCTCACTAGCGTTCCTCATGATTCCCAGGGCAGGTCATGTAGGGCAGGCTGGCAGCCACGGGTTCGATGAGTTTCATGAACCTGTCCCCGACACGCGCATTGTCCTGATCCATGTTATAGGCGAAGTCTCCTGGCACCCCCACCCCTCCACCCCCCACCTCCTCTCCTACTTCTGGGTCTGGGTCGAGACGACAACGGTCTTGACTCTGGACCAACTAGTTCAGGACCGAGGGGGAGGGCGAGTCCGTAGAAGTTAGGACTGGAGTGTGGGTTCACGTGCTCGTGAACCTTGACAGAGGAATCGGAGACCAGGGGCTGTACGGGCGTCCTGGGTCCTAGAGCGACCAGAGGACACGGGGTCGTGGGGTCGGGGTGGAGCGGGGAAGGGTCTCATTACTGTTGTAACTCTGGCTGTACCAGACGAGACCGTGACCAAAACATGGTCCGTCACAAGGTCTACGAAACGAACTAGTGGGTTTAGAAGTTTTGTGGGAGACTCCACCTACAATAATAGTAGGGATAAAATCTACCCCTTTGGCTCCAGGTCCCTCCACCTCTCGACTGAGTTCCAGTGTCTCGACTCGAAGTCCTAGGTCCTTAGTTTGGAGTCCTCAGACTAAGGTCGCAGATGGTGTCGAAACTTAGTATAGTCGGACAAAGATAGAGGGTAAACCAAGGACCGAGAGTCTAGTGTCGTCTTTATTAGTACTATTGGTTGTGAATACATCGTGGATATCGCACGGTCCGTCACAGCTGAATAAAGTAGTACCACGGACGCACGATTCAGCGAAGTCAGCACAAGCTGAGAAACACTGGGTACCTGACATCGGGCGGTCCGAGGAGACAGGTACCCTAAGAGGTCCGTTCTTATGACCTCACCCAACGGCACGGGAGGAGGTCCCCTTAGAAGGACTGGGTCCCCTTAGAAGGACTGGGTCCCTAGCTTGGGCGCAGAGAATGTAGAGGACGTAACCGTCCGCCCAAGATGGTCGTCGCGGGGGACCCTTCAGGCATAGCAGTAGTGCTGTCAGCCTGCTTAGATTGGATCAGGGTCGAGAATGTTGTCATTATGTCTCCTCTTTTGGTTACATGCGTCGAGATTCACGGTCTAACTAAAATTGGCCCCTCGGGCCAATTGGCGCTGTCGTAGAGGTACTGGTCAGAGGACGGGGCAGGAAAACCTTCGTACGACCCGGACCGGGGGTCGGGGAGCGTCAGGACCGCAATGGAGGGTGGGGTATGGATCGGCTACGGAGGAGTGGGTGTACTTCTTGTCGCAGCATGTACGGGACGACCCACAGGGCCGCGTCAGCCCCCTCCCGGGAGCCCAACAGCCGGGGGTCCAGGGGTTTGTGTCGGTCCGCGCCCGAGGTCACCCCAGGGAAGAAGTTCCGAGCCTTCGCCTTCGCTGCCGAGGTCGGGACTCGTGACGGTGTCGCCATTTGACTCCCCTGTCCTTTTCCAGTGTCAGACGGCCCCGACCCACCCCCCGCCCCCTCGTGGGGTCCCACAGAGGAAGTGGAGGTAGGTAGAAGTCGACCATCCCTCTGACTTACCCAGATTGGGTGCGGGGAAGACTGGTGGAGTGGGGTCCACACGTCGGAAGGCAAGAGTAGGGTCCCAGAGTACGTTATCCGAACGTCCTTTCGTCTCTCCCGTGGTCGGGCGGACTCGGTGGACGGTCATCATCGACAATCGGGTGTAGGGTGAGGAGGAGGGTAAGCGGGAAGTTGTGGACCCGGGACCCCGCGGAGAGTGGTATGACCTGGGGACCGTCGTCGGGGACGTCCCTCTGAGCCACATACATCTCGAAGGCGGCCTCTTACGGGGGTAGGTGTTTCCCCGACTTCCACGGGGCTCGGACCTTCCCGTCCCCGGGTCTTCCGACGTCGGGCATGACGTGAAGTCTCCCGTGACCCTGGGTGCACCAGGTCCAATGTCAGTACCTCGGACCGAGTGGACCTCTCTCCCCGTTTCCTCCAAGCCGTCACTCCGGACCCGTCTCCACCCCTCCCTACACGTCTCTCACTCTCCGACAACTTGTAAATCCTCAAGTCCTGTGTCCAAGACCTCGCAGGGTTCAAGCTAGGGATGAAGTGGTAAAGGTTCGACACGAAAGGAACCCGTTCAGTGACGTCGAGAGACTCGGAGTCAAAGGAACAGCCATTTTACCTTACTATTATCATAGAAAGGATATCCCAAGAAACTCCGGATCCACTTATTTATTCTCCTTTTGTGAACTAACAGTGCCAGGTACAGTCAGGGTCACATGAGTGGATGGATATTATTATAAATGGTGTTACTGTGTGCAGGCTTGTGCCACATGCTTCACACGTGACACTGGTTAGGGGTTGTAAACTCAGCTGTCTGGAGGCCAGTTAGGTCATATATATGGGAACAAGGGCCAGCTGTAAGGAGGAAGGCAGCAGGGAGGGGTGGAGTCTGTGGCTGAGCGTAGAGCCTGCCCTGTCTCGGAGCGGAAGCCATTGTTCAGCTCGAGGGATGGCCAACGTGCAGGAAGCAGGCTTGGTACCAGCCAGTCTGTCAACTTCTAGAGCAAATCTTTATACTGCTAAGTGCTACCGCTGCTAAGTCGCTTCAGTCGTGTCCGACTGTGCAACCCCATAGATGGCAGCCCACCGGGCTCCTCCGTCCCTGGGATTCTCCAGGCAAGAACACTGGAGTGGGTTGCCGTTTCCTTCTCCAATGCATGAAAGTGAAAAGTGAAAGGGAGATCGCTCAGATGTGCCGACTCTTAGCGACCCCATGGACTGCAGCCTACCAGGCTCCTCCGTCCATGGGATTTTCCAGGCAAGAGTACTGGAGTGGGGTGCCATTGCCTTCTCCAAAATCTTTATACAGTGGTTTTCGTATCCCAAGAGCACATATAAACTTTTAAGTAATAGCTTCTAATTCTTGAATGTCAGCAACCAGGGACATCCTTCAAGGTCCAGTGGTTAAAACTCCCGCTTCCAACACAGGGGGCCTGGGTTCGAGGATTCAATCCCTGGTGAGGGAACTAAGATTTCTCATGCCACAAGGCATGACCAGAAAAGTCAATTTGCAAACAAACAAACCCCATTAGCAACAAAATCAAGGTTTTAAAAATACCATGTGGTGTGTGTGCACGCGTGCTAAGTCGCTTCAGTCGTGTCTGACTCATTACGACCCTACGGACTGTAGCCCACCGGGCTCCTCTGCCCATGGGGTTCTCCAGGCAAGAATACTGGAGTGGGTTGCCATGCCCTCCTCTAGGGGATTTTCCTGACCCAGGGATTGAAATGGAGTCTCTCGTGTCTCCTGCGATGGCAGGCGGGTTCTCTACCATTAGTGCCACCTGGATGGAGTCTCTCATGTCTCCTGAGATGGCAGGTGGGTTCTCTACCATTAGTGCCACCTGGGAAGCCCACCAGGTGATTCTTTTTCCCGCAACTTGTGTACAAAAGGCGCGTGCACAGGTTATTCATGGCAGCACTGTTTGTAACTGCAAAATATCAGAAACCACAGACATGCCCCTACATAGGAGCGTGACTTAAGGAACTATGTAACATCCATACCAGGGAGCACTTCACGGCTGTCGGAAAGGAAAACGATGAACTCTAGGAACCAGTATACAATGACGTCCAGGACACAACGTTAAAAGAAGCAATGTACACAAGAGTGTCTGTACTTAGCTACTCTTCATGTAAGAGGGTGTAAGAGAATACACAAGTATCTGCTCATTTATTTGTACAAGAAAAGTACACCAGAAACTGAACAGCTGGATTACTTACATGGGCTGGAATGGGGAAGGGGTAGAAAAAAGAGGGGATGGGAATGGAGCAGTTAGTCGAGATGCAGGGGTAGGATGCTTCTCGAGTCTGTCTTTTTCTTAAAACCTGAGTTCTAGAGCTATAGTCCTGTTTCATCTTTCCTTCACACACCCCAAGAAATGAACAATGAAAGCCTTCCTAGGTTGTAGGGGGGCTTCCCAGGTGCTGCTAGTGTTCCCAGCCAGTGCAGGAAGCATAAGAGATAATGGTTTGATCCCTGGGTCAGGAAGATCCCCCTGGAGGAGGACATGGCAACCCACCCCAGTATTCTTGTCTGAAAACTCCCATGGACAGAGAAGCCTGGCTGGCTACAGTCCATAGGGTTGCAGTGAGTCAGACACAATTGGAGTGACTTAGCACACACGTAGGTTGTAGGGGGAAGTCAATATGGAATAGAAACACTAACAAAGGGCTGTAAGTATATCAAAAAACAGGGACCTCCCTGGCGGTCCAGTGGTTGAGAATCTGCCTTGCAATGCAGGGAACTCAGGTTTCATCTCTGGTCAGGGAACTAATACCCCACAGGCCCCGGAGCAACCCCTTTATGCTTACTCTAGTACTGAACAAATAAGTAAGTCTATTGTAGATAGAGGGAGGTTGGTTTCTCAATGTTGGAAAAAGAAGTTGCAAACGAGGAGAGAAGGCTAAAGTACACCTTTGTTGGTGGACTGAAATACTGTCGGTATTAGTAAGATCTCATGGTATCTAAAATTAGTACAAAATTTACAGTTTGAAGACCAAATACGGCAGACTCTTAGGCCAGCCTGCCTGGGTTCAAATCCCAGAGTGTGTGACCTGAGGTGAGACTGACTCTTCATTGCTTTGGGCCTTAGTTTACCCTTTTGTAAAATGGAACTAACAATAGTACCTACAGCTTAAGGTCAATAAGAGGTTAAATGAGTTTTCCATCTGAATCACTTCTAAGAGTATATTTGTTATTATTATCATTATTGTGTAGGCCAAACAAAGGACAGCTATGATCTCACTGGGTTTTCAAAGCAGCCCTGTGAGATGAGTTTTATTTTTGTTCCAGTTTACAGAAGCCTCCAGGCAAAGTGCCTTGTCTGAGGTTACTTATCCAGCAAATGCCAAAGCCATTTCATTCACGAGGTTTCAGATTCTCAATGCAACTAACCTTTAAGAAACTACCTTAGGACTTCCTGGTGATCTAGGAGTTAAGAATCATCCGCCAGCCAATGCAAGGCATGCGGGTTCGATCTCTGGTCCAGGAAGATTCCACATGCCACGGGGCAACTGACTGAGAGCCACAGCTGCTGAGCCCACGCCTGCCCTAGAGCCCATGTTCTGAAGCAAGAGAGTAGCCTCCTCGCTGCAACTGGAGAAAAGCCTGAGCGGCAGCGGAGACCCAGCACAGCCAAAGAAATAAACAACAAAATAAATGAAACTACCCTAAAAGTGTCAAGGATCCAAAAAGAGAAGAAAAGTCTGTCACAGGTAGCAGAGGACATTAAAGAGACCATTGATTTCATAAGTCAATGCCAATTTTCTCACAATATTGCTTTTCTTTTTTAAAGTGTACTTTTCATGAAAAATGTCATTTACCTTACTACTGAATAGGTTTACTATTGTTCATTTTTAATGATTGAATCAATATTTTTAAATACCTCCATTTTAGTTTCTGATATGGCGACTATTATGGATATAACTCACATAAGCTAAAGCTCTCTGAGGTTCTCATAATTTTTTCAGCTGTGCCAAAGCATCCTGAGACAGAAACACATGAGAATCATAGCCGCATTCCAAGTTCCCGTTTGTCACTTTACAGGTTAATATTTCACCTACTCTTCACTGGGAGTTTTCGCTAAAATTACCCCACTGTCCAGATGAGGAGGCACAGCAGGTAAGCAACAAAGCTGGGGTTAGAACCCGGAAGTCTGGGTGCAGAGGGTCCAGAGTCCAGGGTCTTTTACCCCCTTGCACCTCCACCCCAAGATCAAGGACCAGGAGGTAGTTTTGTGACAACACAACGAGCAGTTACACAATGAATAAGGACAACTCCAGTCCTCCAAGGAGAATGCTTACTATAGGCTGAGAATCAGAATCATTTCCCACACAGCCACATACCCTACTGCTTATAATCCCCATTTAACAGATGTGGACAACTGAGGCTCAGGAAGACCCACCAGCCTAGACTCCCTCAGGAATCAGTCCGGAATACCTGAGCCCCCAAACCAACTGGTCCTCACTGGGAAATGACCAGGGAGAGGTCACAGACACTTACCTGAGTAGGACAAGTGCACTTGCTCGGGGGCAGCGCTGGGAGGCTTTGGGGACCCCTGGACTTCCAGGGAGAAGAAGAGGAGCAGACAGCAGCAGGCCCAGCAGGGACGAAAGGAACACATGGTAGAGGAGAGGTGAGGAGCAGGGGAAGGGGAAGGGTCTTGCTGGCATCAGCAGGAGGGGCTGAGAGGATGGGGGAAGGAGGAGGATCCGGCAGAGAGGGAGGGAGGCAGCAGGGAAGGCAGGGAGGGCTTCACAGGGAGTGCTTATCCAGACGCTGGAGAGAAAACAAAAGCAAGCGTCACTCAGGACTGAGACAAATACTCTCTGAGCCTCACTGGGTGCTAAGCACTTTGCATAGATGGACTCGTGGGAGCCCGACAACATTCCTGTGTGTGGTGGCCTCTGTGATCATCAGCCCCGTATCACGGATGAGGAAGTTGAGCAATGGAGTGATTTGGTGGCATGGCTCAAGTGTGAGGGAGCAGAGACTGGAACCCAGGGGTCCTGGCTGCAGAACCCTTGCTCTTATCCACCGTTCACTCCCAGTGCAAGAGGTTTGGGAATGGGATTGGGGGTGGGGCTCTCAGTGCAGGGGGCTGCCTTTGGCAACCGCATCCCCAGCATTCCACCCCGCCCTCAGAGACCTCATGGTCCTCTCCTCCATCCTGCAACCTTCCATTTCCATCTTTGTGACCCCAATACCTCCCCAGACCACCCAAGCATTTCATCCCACCTGGAGCAGCCCCAACCTCCCTGCCCCCATCTCAGCATCCCATCCTGCCATTAGTGACCCCAATTTCTCCCTATTTCCTGGCCTGTGCTTGCAAACCCACTCTCCTTCTTCCCAGCCCTTCCCCTTCCGCTTCAGTTCGGATCTCCTGCTCATGGAGGACCTGCCTGCCAGGGCAGAGGCAGGTGGGGACTGTCAATCCGGGAACCGGGAGCTGGGGCTGGGAGTTCCCTCCGGTCCTGGCTCACCCTCTGGGACGCCAGCTCCCAGCATGCGCGCATCTCGGGTACCAATGCGACGGTGGTATTTATGAGCCATTCCACCGCCCACAGCTGTCCCAGCCCCGGAAGAGCCTGCCTTCTCCAGGTGACGGCCTCCCCAGACAGCTGGGGCCCCGCATCCCACTGGTCTGGCCGGTCCCAGGCGCCTCACGCCCACACGCCCCCCGCCAAGGGCGGAGCGAAGGAAGGGGGACCCAGGAAGTTTTGGTAAACCACCGCCGCCACCTCCAAGCTGGCCACCAGGTGGGCGCCGGGACCGGGAAGTCTGTGCTTGTCTCCAGGAGCCTCACCCCGCAGCTGCGGAGCTCCCAGGGCACTGACGCTGGTCCCCGTCTCTGGCCTTTCCGGATCCCGAGGTACTCAGGTGTGCAGACACCTTCATCCGCGTCCTGGGGTGCGGTGGGGAGATTCCCCATCCCTTTCCCTCCTCGCGGGCTTCGTATTCTTGGCAGTTCCTTCCTCCTTCTCTCCAAGCTTAGTTCACGTCCTTCGCAGCTGCCGCCCCGCCCCCCGCATGCTGAAAACAAAATCGAGGTCCACCGAACGACAGTGCTGCTACTGCGCTGTGCGACCTCGGCTGGGTACTCAGCCTCCCTGGGACTCGGTTTCTTCGCCTGTGAAATAACAGTTTGAACGCTGTGGGCTATCCTGAGGTTTAAACCAGTTGACACATGAAATTGCATGCTGAGAACAGGGCCTGGCCCAGAGTAAGGGCTGGATAAGAATCAGCTGTTATTTTTATGATTATTAATGTGTGAGTTCCAGAAATTGCCTTGGGATGTAGGTGGGACCCTGCTTCCCTAGTGGCTCAGACGGTAAAGAATCTACCTGCAATGCAGGAGACCTGGGTTTGATCCCTGGGTCGAGAAGATCCCCTGGAGGAGGGCATGGCAACCCACTCCAGTATTCTTGCCTGGAGAATCCCAAGGGCAGAGGAGCCTGGTGGGCTACAGTCCAGGGGGGCGGACTAAGCACTAACTAACTAGGTGAGAGCCAGTGAGACTTCTCTCTTTAAACGGTTTGTGACCTGTTGGAAGGTTGTAAGTGGCTTGCCACGATAGCCTTGGGTATTTTCCCAGAACCTGGCTCGGACGGTAAAGAATCCACTTCCAATGTGGGAGACCTGAGTTTAATCCCTGGAGAAGGGCATGGCTACCCAGTCTAGTATTCTTGCCTGGAGAATTCCATGGACAGAGGAGCTTGGCAGGCTACGTTTCACGCGGTCGCAAAAAGTCGAACAGACTGAGCGACTTTCATTCACTCATTTTGCCAGAGCAGCAGGAAAAGTCAGAGGGTCCAGGTTTTCTTTGCTTCTTCTTGTCTGACAAAATGACTCCACAGCTTGGCTTTGTAAATTCAAGCAGAGCTGTGTCTGCAGACTGTGGACACCAGTTTCCGAGAACAGCACTGGGGGCGTGGTTCAAGATGGGCTTTTGCACTGCTTGGATTTTTCTCCACCTCCTGGTGTCTCCATTACAGCTTAAAATGTCAAAAGATAAACAAACAAACAAACAAAAAAAGCAGCCCTTTTAGTCAAACTCAAATAACCTCAAGACCCTGCTCACCCTCAGCAATTGTTTTTGCTTTTAATTTTTTGGCCGCTCAGCAGGGCCTGTGGGCCAATAGTTCCCCTATCCGGGGACTGAACCCTCTGCCTCTGCATTCGATGTGTGGAGTCCCATCCAGTAGACCACCAGGGAAATCCTACCCTTAGCAATCTTAGCTTCCCCTTGTGTGTGTGCTCAGTCGTGTCTGACTGTTTGTGACTCCGTGGACTGTAGCCCTCCAGGCTTCTCAGTCCGTGGGATTTCCCAGGTGAAGAATACTGAAGCAGGTTGCAATTTCCTCCTCCAGTGGATCTTCCCGACCCAGGGATCAAACCTGCGTCTCTTTCGTCTCCTGCACTGGTGGTTGGGTTCTTTGCTACCAGTGCTACCTGAAGTTTTTTTGCTAAAGTCACCTGTGGTAGGCTGGTGAAGCCCTTCCTCGAATCATGTTTTTACATGCATTAAAAAAAAATACACAGGATACAAAGGCAATGGATGCTATTACACAGATGTAGGAATTTTTTTGTATATGTGATACAGTAATATATGTACTTCTTTATCAATGCATTAAAAATGATAGTAATTTAGAAGCTTTGTTGAGTGTATTGATGGTGTTTGAGTCTTGTGATGACTACAATAGGGATGACGATAATAGGGTGTAAAGACATCTGTAATTTCTTCTCATGACAAAGCCAGAAGTCTGCTGTGTCCTGGGGTTGGCCCTTCCAATCCCCCACCATGTTAGAAGCACCTGGTAAATTTCAATTACAGCAGCAGTTCGTAAACTACCCTCTTAAAAATTAATGAGGACCCCAAAGAGTTTTGTTATATGTGGGGTTATATCTATCAATATTTACCATGGAAGAAACCGTGAATATTTATTGGAAGGACTGGTGCTGAAACTCCAATACTTTGGCCACCTGAGGGGAAGAGCTGATTCATGAGAAAAGACCCTGATGCTGGGAAAGATTGAAGGCAGGAGGAGAAGGGGACAACAGAGGATGAGATGGTTGGATGGCATCACTGACTCAGTGGACAGGAACACGATCAAACTCCGGGAGATGGTAAAGGAAAGGGAAGCCTGGTGTGCCACATTCCATGAGGTTGAAAAGAGTTGGACATGACTGAGCGGCTGAACAACAACGATGTAAGAAAATAAAACTGGGAATTTGTTTTTTTCTTTTCTTTCCTTTTTCTTTCTTTTGGCCATGTCTCAAGGATGGTGAGATCTTAGTTTCCCAAGCTGGGCTCTCTGTAGTGAAAGCACCAACTCCTAACCGTTGGACCTCCAGGGATTCCCAGAATGAGGAAGTTTTTGCAACTCAAGAATACACATGCATACGTTTCATTAGCCATCACAGTGACGACGTCATCCCAGGTCAGGTAGCTTCTAAAGAGTGAAAAGGACAAACACATCTTATGAAAATCGCTTTGTCCCCCAACCATGTGCTGAGGATCATTGATTTGAAGGGCTGTCAAAGCAAAGCTGTTTTTCCAGTCCGAGTTCACACGGCCGCTGAATTCTATCGCTGAGTCAGGTTTAAAAGCCCCACTGCGGGTTTCTCTGGTGGCTCAGCGGTGAAGAGTCTGCCTGCTAATACAGGAGACATGGGTTCAGCCTCTGCTCTGGGAAGATCCCACAGGCCACGGAGCGACTAAGCCCGTGAGCCTGTGCTCTGGAGCCTGTAAACCACAACCCCTGAGCCTACTTGCCGCAACTGCTAAAGCCTGTGTACCCTCAGAGCCTGTGCTGTGCAACAAGAGAAGCCACCGCAATGAGAAACCCGCGCACCACAACCAAGAGTAGCCCCTGCTCGTCACAACCAAGACCCCAGCCAAAAAGAAAGGAAAAAAAAAAAAGCCCCACTGGGGTTTCCAAAGGTTAGGACTCTGCACTTTGACCACTGGGGGCCTCAGGTTCCATCCCTGGTTGGGGAAATAAGATCCCACAAGCTGAGCAGCCAGAAAAGAAAAAAGCCCTACTGGAATTGTACTTTTTGGTCCCTGATGTAGCTGATAAAGGGGTCAGCTCACTTATGAACCCCTTTCCTCTGTCCTGATCATACGCAGGCCTCTTGCCTACTCTCAGGACAGCCATAGAATTATTTCTAGTTTCTCTTTTTAGATACTTTTGTGCTTTTGCGAAATAGACTCCCATTTCCCTATTTCTTATTCTCTCCTTAGAATAATCTTGTGGTGGTGAACAGAAGATCTACTCTGGGGTGAGTTGGCCTGTGTTTAGGTCTAGCATTGACCAGCTCAGGGAAATGACTGAACCTCACCGTGCCTCAGATTCTCCATCTGTTAAACAGTGATACTAATAGCGGCCATCTTAGAGGGTTATGTGACAATTAAATCAGGTAATAGATATAAACTACTTAGAACAGTGCCCAGCACAGAGCCAGCACCACACACAGTGCCTCCCAGTTATTTACCCTAGACTTCCAGTCTGCCCAGTTTGTAAGGTAAGGCTATGATGAACCTATTTTTTAAAAGTCATTTTTAATTATTTATCCTTCACCCTCACCCTCCAGGCTGCTGGGTGTGCCTGTGCCTGCTCAGTAGGAATGATGGACTTGGCTCTCGAGAGAATAGTCTAGATTTCTTCCTGGGGAGGGTCACCTCTCCTTGAAGAGTGATCTGCAGGCTGGTACCCTCGGTGCCCGTTATAGGATGACTGTGGCGCTGCTCCCCGGGCCAGAGATCAGGGGAGCAGCGAAACCCTCTACCTGAAGAGTCCTGCCATCCTCGATGTCAGTTCAGTGGCCCTGACCACAGGGTAGCCCGTCTCTGTCACTCACAGCCCTGCAGAAGTAGGTGAAGGGAAATGTTTACCTCCATCTCCTCCCCCGGCAGACAAGAGAAGTCTCTCAGTTAAAAAAACCACGTAAGTCTTCCTCACTGCAGCAGTGTGATCTGTAATAAAGTGAAGTAACAAATTTTAAAAATACATTTTGCAATCTTTTACTGCAAAATATGACATACATATAGAAAAGTACGTGAAACATAAATGTTCTACTGAATGAATTATGACAAACACACTTGTGTAACTACCGCCCAGGTGAGGAAACAGATCTTCCCAGGTTTCTACAAATTCCCTCCAGCCTCCTCCCAGGCACAGCTTTCTACCTCCCCATGAAGGCAGCCACTTCACTCACTTCTACCCAATTTATTACCGCACCTAAGTATGTCTCTTCATGTGTCTTTCATTTTGCCTGCACCCCACATGACATAAACAGAACTATACACTGTGAACTCCTGTGTCTCTCTTCTTTCTCTCAACGTTCAGTTCAGTCGCTCAGTCGTGTCCGACTCTTTGTGACCCCATGACTGCAGCGCGCCAGGCTTCCCTGTCCATCACCAACTCCCGAAGCTTGCTCAAATTCATGTCCATCGAGTCAGTGATGCCATCCAACCATCTCATCCTCTGTCATCCCCTTCTCCTCCTGCCTTCAGTCTTTCCCAACATCAGGGTCTTTTACACTGAGTCAATTCTTCGCATCAGGTGACCAAAGTGTTGGAGTTTCAGCTTCACCATCAGTCCTTCCAACGAATATTCAGGACTGATCTCCTTTAGGATGGACTGTTTGGATCTCCTTGCAGGCCAAGGGACTCTCAAGAGTCTCCTCCAACACCACAGTTCAAAAGCATCAATTCTTCAGCACTCAGTTTTCTTTATGGTCCAACACTCACATCCACACATGACTACTGGAAAAACCATAGCTTTGACTAGATGGACCTTTGTTGGCAAAGTAATGTCTCTGCTTTTTAATATGCTGTCTAGGTTGGTCATAGCTTTTCTTCCAAGGAGCAAGTGTCTTTTAATCTCATGGCTGCAGTCACCATCTGCAGGGACTTTGGAGCCTAAGAAAATAACGTCTCTCACTGTTTCCATTGTTTCCCCATCTATTTGCCATGAAGTGATGGGACTGGATGCCACAATCTTAGTTTTTTGAATGTTGAGTTTTAAGCCAGCTCTTAACATTACAACTGCAGAATTTAGCCAGGTTGGGTCTATACATACAATCCATTCCTTCTTGTGGTCAAGTAGCATTCTATCCTGTGAATACTCTATAGTTTATTTACTGACTGTAGATGGAAATTTGAGTTCTTTCCATTTTTTGTCTCTTACAAATGGTAGTTGTTCTTAACATTCTAGTACATATTTTGTTCTAGTACATTTACAGTATATTGTGAACATAATTACACATTTCTCTTGTGTATGAATCCAGGAGTAGACTAGCTGGCTCATGGGAGATAGAGATAGACAGACAGACAGATAGATAATAGATAGATACTACCAAAGAGTTTTCCAAAGTGATTGTAATAATTTATTCTCCTCCCTCCAGTCATGTTGGAGCATTTCCATTGTTCCGCATCCTCACCAACACTTGGCCATGTCAGCCGTTTTATTTTTAGCCATTCTGGTTGATCTGTAGTGGTAGCTCATAATAGTTTTAATTTGCATTTCCCTGATGAACAATTAAAATTGACCATCTTTTCATTTGCATACTGGTCTTGTGGATATCCTTTATCTTGATGTGTTTGTTCATGTGTCTTGCACAATTTTCTATGGGTTGTTTGTTTTTAAAATGAATTTGCTCTTTATATATTCTGAACACCAGCCATTTGTTAGTTATATGAACTATGAACATCTACTTTGGCTTGCCTTTTTACACACAATCTCTTTTTTTTAAAATATATTTTGTGAATTAGGTTTTTTTTTTTTTTTTGCTGTTCTGAGCCTTAGTTGTGGCATGTGGGATCTAGTTCCTTGACCAGGGACTAAACCTGGGCCCACTGCATTGGGAGCATGAAGTCTTAACCACTGGACCACCTGGGAAATCACATCTTTTTACTCTCTTAATGGCATTTTTTAGATGCTTTTGAACTGTGGTGTTGGAGAAAATTCTTGAGAGTCCCTTGGACTGCAAGGAGATCCAACTAGTCCATTCTAAAGGAGATCAGTCCTGGGTGTCCTCTGGAAGGAATGATGCTAAAGCTGAAACTCCAATACTTTGGCCACCTCATGCAAAGAGCTGACTCATTGGAAAAGACTCTGATGCTGGGAGGGATTGGGGGCAGGAGGAGAAGGGGATAACAGAGGATGAGATGGCTGGATGGCATCACTGACTCAATGGACATGAGTTTGTGTGAACTCTGGGAGTTGGTGATGGACAGGGAGACCTGGAGTGCTGCAATTCATGGGGTCCCAAAGAGTTGCACACGATTGAGCAACTGAACTGAACTGAACTGAATGGACAGAAAGTCTTAACTTTAGCGTCACTCAATTTCTCAATTTTTTCTTTATGGATTTTTTTTTAATCCTATTAAAGCTATATCCCCGAAGCGCGTTCAGCGGCCCCACGGATCTGTCTCTTGCTTCAACAGTGCTTGGATGGAACAGACCTAGGGATGCCCCTTGCTCCAGCCTCCGACCACCCTCCAACCTTTTTTCCAGTCGCAACCTCCGGAGTCAGCCACGCAACCTCCGGAGTCAGCCACTCAGCTGTCCGCGATCACCGGGACCAGCCACCATTTTTAAATTCCTTATTATTACCGACCAATCTTGAGCTCCCAGATTCATCAGACTTATTCTACCGAGGTGGAGGCTGCCGTCAACCACCTGGTTAACACGTAACTGCGGGCCTCCTACACCTACCTCTCTCTGGGCTTCTATTTTGACCGCGACGATGTGGCCTTGGAGGGTGTGGGTCACTTTTTTCACGAATTGGCCAAGGAGGACGCAGAGCGTCTCTTGAAACTGCAAAACCAGCGTGGCGGCCACGCCCTCTTCCTGGACGTGCAGAAGCCATCTCAAGATGAGTGGGGTAAAACCCAGGACGCTATGGAAGCCGTCCTTCTCGTAGAGAAGAACCTGAATCAAGCCCTGTTGGATCTGCATGACCTGGCTTCTGCCCGCGGAGACCTCCACATCTGTGACTTCCTGGAGAACCACTTCCTGGATGAGGAGGTGAAATTCATCAAGAAGATGGGTGACCACCTGACCAACCTCCGCAGGCTGGCTGGTCCCCAAGCTGGGTTGGGCGAGTATCTCTTTGAAAGGCTCACCCTCAAGCACGACTAGGAGCTTCTGGAGACCAGTGGCCGTTGAAGAACCCACCTAACATCAGGCCTGCCTGAAGCCCCGCTGTGCAGCCACTAGGCAGCTTGAGTCCAATTCTCACATCCATACATGACCACAGGAAAAACCATAGCCTTGACTAGACGGACCTTAGTCAGCAAAGTAATGTCTCTGCTTTTGAAAATGCTATCTAGGTTGGACATAACTTTTCTTCCAAGGAGTTAAGTGTCTTCTAATTTCATGGCTGCAGTCACCATCTGCAGTGATTTTGGAGCCCCCAAAAATAAAGTCTGACACTGTTTCCACTGTTTCTCCATCTATTTCCCATGAAGTGATGGGACCAGATGCCATGATCTTCGTTTTCTGAATGTTGAGCTTTAAGCCAACTTTTTCACTCTCTTTCACTTTCATCAAGAGGCTTTTTAGCTCCTCTTCACTTTCTGCCATAAGGGTGTCATTTACCTTAGATCACATACATTATGTACATTATTCCATAATATATCCATGTTTACTTTGCTATTAAAACAGTGTTTAAAACAGTAGCTGGCATATAACCAAGGCTCAAGAAGCATTGGCCAAAAAAGTGAATTAATTTTTGAATTAAAAAATAATGTTTTCAAATGTTTCCCTTCAGGTAAAATTGATGTTTCAGAAAGATGTATTATGCTTGATGGTGGCCCCCAGCATCTATTTGCATAGCCCTGCACACCCACCCTGAGGAACACAAGCCCTAGAGAGATTTAGCCTTTTACCCTACAGTTGAGAAATCTAGGTTCACATCTGAAACAGCCATAAGCCAAACTGGTCTAAGACCCAGGTCTTCTGATCCCTAACCCAGGCTCATACAACAATTTTTCATCCTCCTGTTTCAAGAGCTTCGAGGTTTTGATTTTCCTACGTTTACTTCTCTGACTTCTCTGTATAGTACCCAGAGGCCAAGGCAAATTTACTGGAGGTGTCTTTTGCTGGGACTGTGTTTCATTATTTTGACACTCTGTTTGACCATGTTTGTTTCCAGAATCCCTCATACTAATTATTTGAATATTTGTGAAGGGCTTTATGACAGTTTTGTGGGTTTCTTCCATTTTTGTCTCAAAAGTATTTCAGTAAGGAGTATCTTAGACAGCAAGGAGATCAAGCCAGTCAATCTTAAAGGAAATCAATCCTGAATATTCACTGGAAGGACTGATGTTGAAGCTGAATCTCCAATACTTTGGCCAACTGATGTGAAGAGCCAACTCATTGGAAAAGACCCTTATGCTAGGAAAGATTGAAGGCATGAGGACAAGGGAGCGACAGAGGATGAGATGGTTGGATGGTATCATTGACTTAAAGGACATAAGTTTGAGCAAATGCTGGGAACTAGTGAAGGACAGGGAAGCCTGATGTGCTGCAGTCCATGGGGTTGCAAAGAGTGGGGCATGACTTGGGAACTAAACAACAACAAAAAAGAGCATCTGGGGGCTTGTGAGAAAGATCCCAAACCTGGTCCAGTTTCTGAGGAGAGACACTGAGACACAGAGTGAAGAAAACCTCTCAGCCAGATGTAGTCCCGAGCATGGCAGTCGAGCTCTCTCGTTTTGTTCCTTTCGGGGACCTGTAGCAGACAGGTTTGCCCGCTTGGGCACAATCTCCCTGAGGCCTTGTCTGGGAAATCTTCCAGACAGAGACATCTAGTTTTGCTAACCTAATTGCCACCTTTCCCAAGATCTCTTCTCCCCACCATCCAACATTTCCTTTTTTCCTTCTTTGTCCCACCCCGCCTTTCCTTGCCTAGATCTCTTCCTCTGCCCAACATTTCTCTGGCTATTAGGACTTCTTTGCTGCCAGCTGCCTCTCTCTAACCTAGATCAACCCCAGTAAAGGATCTTTGACAAAACAGTGTGTTGTGCTGATGCAACAGCAGAAGGTGTCAAAGCAATTAAGTAATTCAAGCAGGGGGAGGTCAGGGTTTCTTTTGTCTGGAAAGACAAACAGGCTCACAAAGAGAAAGGCTAAACAAGGAAGCCGATTTCACATCCCCTGTCTCTCCCTGCCTCTCGGCTGTGATCCCAAAGCCTTTGTACCTCTACAATGGATCCTCTTAGAGTCCCTGGACTGAGAACCCACTTGACTTAGAAGGTGTGGCAAGCCTGAACACCAAGGAATAGAGCTTTTTCAAGATTTCAACATACCCCTGTTTCTGCCTTCCCTGTTTGTCTTCCCACCAGCCCCACCCTAGGTTCCTGCTGCTGCAACGGCCCTAGAAGTGGCTCAACGCCTCGGACGGGACATTGCTCAAAGAGGCCTGTGGGTGCAGAAGGCACAGTCTCCTCCCAGGAAACCAAGCCCTCGAAGTCACCCTCCCTTGAAGGTGCACTTATTCAACACTCAACATTTGTGAATTCAGTTCAGTTCAGTCACCCAGTCACATCTGACTCTTTGCGACCCCATGGACTGCAGCACCCCAGGCTTCCTTGTCCGTCACCAACTCCCAGAGCTTGCTCAGACTCATGTCCATCGAGTCGGCGATGCCATCCAACCATCTCATCCTCTGTCATCCCCTTCTCCTCCTGCCTTCAGTCTTTCCCAACATCAGGGTCTTTTACACTGAGTCAATTCTTCGCATCAGGTGACCAAAGTGTTGGAGTTTCAGCTTCACCATCAGTCCTTCCAACGAATATTCAGGACTGATCTCCTTTAGGATGGACTGTTTGGATCTCCTTGCAGGCCAAGGGACTCTCAAGAGTCTCCTCCAACACCACAGTTCAAAAGCATCAATTCTTCAGCACTCAGTTTTCTTTATGGTCCAACACTCACATCCACACATGACTACTGGAAAAACCATAGCTTTGACTAGATGGACCTTTGTTGGCAAAGTAATGTCTCTGCTTTTTAATATGCTGTCTAGGTTGGTCATAGCTTTTCTTCCAAGGAGCAAGTGTCTTTTAATCTCATGGCTGCAGTCACCATCTGCAGGGACTTTGGAGCCTAAGAAAATAACGTCTCTCACTGTTTCCATTGTTTCCCCATCTATTTGCCATGAAGTGATGGGACTGGATGCCACAATCTTAGTTTTTTGAATGTTGAGTTTTAAGCCAGCTCTTAACATTACAACTGCAGAATTTAGCCAGGTTGGGTCTATACATACAATCCATTCCTTCTTGTGGTCAAGTAGCATTCTATCCTGTGAATACTCTATAGTTTATTTACTGACTGTAGATGGAAATTTGAGTTCTTTCCATTTTTTGTCTCTTACAAATGGTAGTTGTTCTTAACATTCTAGTACATATTTTGTTCTAGTACATTTACAGTATATTGTGAACATAATTACACATTTCTCTTGTGTATGAATCCAGGAGTAGACTAGCTGGCTCATGGGAGATAGAGATAGACAGACAGACAGATAGATAATAGATAGATACTACCAAAGAGTTTTCCAAAGTGATTGTAATAATTTATTCTCCTCCCTCCAGTCATGTTGGAGCATTTCCATTGTTCCGCATCCTCACCAACACTTGGCCATGTCAGCCGTTTTATTTTTAGCCATTCTGGTTGATCTGTAGTGGTAGCTCATAATAGTTTTAATTTGCATTTCCCTGATGAACAATTAAAATTGACCATCTTTTCATTTGCATACTGGTCTTGTGGATATCCTTTATCTTGATGTGTTTGTTCATGTGTCTTGCACAATTTTCTATGGGTTGTTTGTTTTTAAAATGAATTTGCTCTTTATATATTCTGAACACCAGCCATTTGTTAGTTATATGAACTATGAACATCTACTTTGGCTTGCCTTTTTACACACAATCTCTTTTTTTTAAAATATATTTTGTGAATTAGGTTTTTTTTTTTTTTTTGCTGTTCTGAGCCTTAGTTGTGGCATGTGGGATCTAGTTCCTTGACCAGGGACTAAACCTGGGCCCACTGCATTGGGAGCATGAAGTCTTAACCACTGGACCACCTGGGAAATCACATCTTTTTACTCTCTTAATGGCATTTTTTAGATGCTTTTGAACTGTGGTGTTGGAGAAAATTCTTGAGAGTCCCTTGGACTGCAAGGAGATCCAACTAGTCCATTCTAAAGGAGATCAGTCCTGGGTGTCCTCTGGAAGGAATGATGCTAAAGCTGAAACTCCAATACTTTGGCCACCTCATGCAAAGAGCTGACTCATTGGAAAAGACTCTGATGCTGGGAGGGATTGGGGGCAGGAGGAGAAGGGGATAACAGAGGATGAGATGGCTGGATGGCATCACTGACTCAATGGACATGAGTTTGTGTGAACTCTGGGAGTTGGTGATGGACAGGGAGACCTGGAGTGCTGCAATTCATGGGGTCCCAAAGAGTTGCACACGATTGAGCAACTGAACTGAACTGAACTGAATGGACAGAAAGTCTTAACTTTAGCGTCACTCAATTTCTCAATTTTTTCTTTATGGATTTTTTTTTAATCCTATTAAAGCTATATCCCCGAAGCGCGTTCAGCGGCCCCACGGATCTGTCTCTTGCTTCAACAGTGCTTGGATGGAACAGACCTAGGGATGCCCCTTGCTCCAGCCTCCGACCACCCTCCAACCTTTTTTCCAGTCGCAACCTCCGGAGTCAGCCACGCAACCTCCGGAGTCAGCCACTCAGCTGTCCGCGATCACCGGGACCAGCCACCATTTTTAAATTCCTTATTATTACCGACCAATCTTGAGCTCCCAGATTCATCAGACTTATTCTACCGAGGTGGAGGCTGCCGTCAACCACCTGGTTAACACGTAACTGCGGGCCTCCTACACCTACCTCTCTCTGGGCTTCTATTTTGACCGCGACGATGTGGCCTTGGAGGGTGTGGGTCACTTTTTTCACGAATTGGCCAAGGAGGACGCAGAGCGTCTCTTGAAACTGCAAAACCAGCGTGGCGGCCACGCCCTCTTCCTGGACGTGCAGAAGCCATCTCAAGATGAGTGGGGTAAAACCCAGGACGCTATGGAAGCCGTCCTTCTCGTAGAGAAGAACCTGAATCAAGCCCTGTTGGATCTGCATGACCTGGCTTCTGCCCGCGGAGACCTCCACATCTGTGACTTCCTGGAGAACCACTTCCTGGATGAGGAGGTGAAATTCATCAAGAAGATGGGTGACCACCTGACCAACCTCCGCAGGCTGGCTGGTCCCCAAGCTGGGTTGGGCGAGTATCTCTTTGAAAGGCTCACCCTCAAGCACGACTAGGAGCTTCTGGAGACCAGTGGCCGTTGAAGAACCCACCTAACATCAGGCCTGCCTGAAGCCCCGCTGTGCAGCCACTAGGCAGCTTGTTAACACCCTGGAGCCCTCTCTCAAGCCTTGGACCAAATGGAAACAATAAAGCTTTTTGCAGCATAAAAATAAATAAATAAATAAAGCTATATCCCCATGTCTCTGAATTATATTGATATTCTCTTGTTATTTTCCAAAAGTTTTATCATTTGCATTACATTTAGGTTGGCAATCTATCTGGACCTGATTTCTGTGTATGGTGTGAGGTGGGGTTGTTAATGTTTTTAAACTAATACACATGGCTAATAAAATAAAGATAAATGAGTCTGCTTTCTTAAGGGGACTTCTTTCTAGAATATTCTTTCCTTATGAAAGTAAATCATCTTATTACTGAAAAAGCCAGAAAAGGATAACCAGCTCAAATTCAGCTGACAAACCTGAATTTGAATCCTGGTTTTGCCATTTCTTGGCTGGGTAACCCTGGACTAGTTCCACTCTTCTCTTAGTCTCAGCGTCCTAATCTCTAAAATGAGTTCAGCAATGGCTACTTCCTTTTTTAAGATTTTTTTTAATGTGGACCAGTTTTTAAAATTTTAATATATTTTTAATTGGAGGATGATTGCTTTACAATATTGTGTTGGTTTCTGCCATACATCAACATGAATCAGCCATAGGTATACACATGTCCCCTTCCCCTTGAGTTTCCTTCCCACCTCCCACCCCACTCGGCCCTCTACGTTGTCACAGAGCACCGGGCTTGAGCTCCCTGGGTCGTACGGCAAATCCCCACTGGCTGTCTGTTTTACCGATGGTAATGTATATGCTTCAGCGCTGCTTTCCCAGTTCCTCCCATCTTCTCCTTCTCCCACTGTGTCCACAAGTCTGCTCACTGTGTCTGCGTTTCCACTGCTGCCCTGTGTATAGGCTCATTAGTACCATTTTTCTAGATTGCATGTTGTTGTTCATTCCCCGAGTTGTGACCAACTCTTTGCAACCCCATGGACTGCAGCGCACCAGGCCTCCCGGTCCCTCACCATCTCCCAAACTTTGCCCAAGTTCATGTCCGTTGCATCGGTGATGCCATCCAGCCATCTCATCCTCTGACACCCTCTTCTCCTTCTGCCCTCGGTCTTTCCCAGCATCAGTGACTTTTCCAATGAGTTGGCCGTTTGCATCAGGTGGCCAAAATACTGAAGCTTCAGCTTCAGCATCAGTCCTTCCAATGAGTATTCAGGATTGATTTCCCTCCAGATTGACAGGTCTGATCTCCTTGCTGTCCCGGGGATGGTCAGCAGTCTAGATTCCATATATACGTATTAATATATGATAGTTGTTTTTCTCTTTCTGACTTACTTCACTTTTATAATAGACTCAAGGGACATGATGTGGACCATTTTTAAAGTCTTTATTGAATGTGTTAGAACATTGTTTCTGTTTCATGATTTTTCTTTTTTTTTGGCCTTGAGCCATGTGGGATGGAACTACACCCCCTACATTGGAAGGCAAACTTTTAAGCACTGGACCACGAGGGAAGTGGTGCTTGATGGTGCTTCATAAGTGCTTGGAAAGATACAGCATGTAAAGCCTATAATATAGGGTGAGGCACAAAGAAAGAACTCAATTAATAGTAGCTGCGATGATTAAAAAAGCATTTCATTTAATCACATAGTGTTCATTTACCCTTAAGCTACTACTGATAACAGTGGGTGTCCCTCGTTGGAGCCTTTTTTCTTAGACACTGGATCTGAGTTGAATCACGATCATCTGACATACCAATGTTATTTTACTGGACTCTTCTAAACATTCTTTTATAATGACTGTGTGATATTTCATTGTGTGGTGAAATTCACCTGTTCTGCAGAGAGGAGAAATGGCATTAATGGATGAAAAACCAGGTGTTTGGAGCCAGGTGGCCAGGGTTCAAACCCGACTTCCACATCCAGTAGCTCTAAGTCCTTTGGCTCTCTGTGCCTGTGTCCTCATCTGTAAAATGGGGATAACATACTGCATACTTGACATATTTTTAGAGAATTGCTGCGAATTAGACCAGTGAGTGGCTGTAATGAACTAAATACAGTATCAAAAGTAGTGTTTGGTGTAAGCAGAGTCCTCAGAAATCCTAATGGAAATATTTTAGGATTTTGCAACTCATTATAAAAGATAAAGTAGACTGATGGAGATAGTTTGATGAATCAGTAGATGTGTAATAAAACAAGAGTAGTAAAATGTTAATGGTAGAATCTAGGTGATGAATATGTGGGTTTCTTATAAAATTCTTTTACATTTTTTGTATGTTTGAAATTTTTCATAATAAATTTTGGGAAAGTACTTGAGGGAGATCCATGTAGCTATTGCTATTGATGATCTTGGTGAAAACAGAACAGCAATTGCTAGGAACACTGCTGTGTGCCAGGTGCCCTGCTTAGGAAATAGCTCATTTGATGACCTGTAATGATTTGATACTCTGTAATGCAAACTCTAGGAGGCCCATTTATAGATAGGAAAATTGAGGTTTGGCAAAGCTTAGCAACACACTGTGTGGCCTTCAGGTCACCGACTTGGTGAGAGGCAGAGGAGGCCTATGGGATCCAGAGGAGGTGATTGATGGAGGGACAGCTCCCTTCTAGGAGGGTGGCATACTCTTCAGGGACAGGGACCTGGACAGACAGGTCTTGGGGTCCCACCTGGGGAAGGATCCTTATTATCACAGCTGCCATATATAAATGGAGCACTCCCCATGTGCTGGCATCACACTGCGTGCTTTGCACAAACAATCTCATTGATATTGAACCCTGGCTATTAACCTCATTTTAAAATTTTTAATTTTCACTTTGGCTGTGCTGGGTCTTCGGCTTAGTTGCTCTATGGAATGTGGGATCTTAGTTCCCCAACCAAGGATCAAACCCGTATCCTCTGCATTGGAGGTGGATTCTTAACCATTGGACCACCAGGGAAGTTCTCTAGCCCCATTTTATAGATGGAGAAACTGAGGCTAAGGGAGATTGAACAATTTACCCAACATCGTACAGCCTGTATATAGTCAAGCTGGGACTAAGACCCTGAAGTGTCTGATGTGAAAGCCTGGGATGTGAACGCTTTTAGGAGAGACTTTTCCCCAGTTAGGATATTCTCTATGGAGAAATACTGTCAATGCCACCCTCAGTTTTATCCAGAGTCTGCCCACCTCCCTCCCTTCCCCAGCAGCTCAGCTACCCATCAGCTCCTTCCTGGACTGTCGTAGCAGCCCCATCTCTTGTCTCCATGCTTTCGTCCTGTCTCCGCTGTCTTCCCCACATGCAACCACAGGGACCTTGTTAACCCCTGAGCCAGGCCACGGTCCTCCCCTGCCCAGAGTCCTCCCCGTGGCTGATGCCCCACCATCTGCCCCAGTCACCATTCTGTCCTCCTCTCCTGCTACTCAGCCCTGGCTCAGTCTCCTCCAGATACAGAGGCTTCTGTCCTGTTCCTTGAGCACAACGGACACATTCTTAGCTCAGGGCCTTTGCACCCACTACTCTCTCTGCCTTGAACATTTTTTCCTGATGCCCACATGCTGGAAAAGACTGTTGTGAGTCCCTTGGACAGCAAGGAGATCAAACCAGTCAATCCTAAAGGAAGTCAACCCTGAATATTCATCGGAAGGACTGATACTGAGGCTGAAGCTCCAATATTTGACCATCTGATGCGAAGAACTGACTCATTTGAAAAGACCGGTGATGCTGGGAAGGATTGAAGGCAGCAGGAAAAGGTTGGATGGCATCATTGACTCTATGGACCTGAGTGTGAGCCAACTCTGGGAGACAGTGAAGGACAGGACAGCCTGGCGTGTTGCGGTCCACGGGGTCGCAAAGAGTCGGACAGGACTGAGAGACTGACCTCCTGCCTCCAGACTTGACCCAAATGTCACCTTATCAGTGAGCTTCTCCTTGACTTTCTGATGGAAAATAACAATCCACCTCCACACATCGTTCTGGATCCCCTAAGTCAGGGGTCTGAAGACTTTCGGTAAAGGTGGTTGTGGCTGTTGTTTAGTCGCTCACTTGTGTCCGACTCCATTGCGACCCCGTGCACTGTAACCCACCAGGCTCCTCTGTCCGTGGGATTTCCCACACAAGAATACTGGAGTGGGCTGCCATCTTCTTCTCCAGGGATCTTCCTGACCCAGCGACAGAACCCACGCCTCCTGCTTGGCAGGCAGATTCTTCACCACGGAGCCACCTGGGAAGATATTAGTTTAGGCTTCAGTAGCCATATGCTCTGTGTCATAGCTTCTCACCTCTGGTTATAACACAAAAGCAATCACAGACAGTATGTAACTGAATGAGCATGGCCATGTTGCAATAGAATTTTATTCATGGACATTGAAACGTGAATTTCATGCAAATATTATATATCACAGGGGACTTCCCTGGCAGTCCTGTGGTTAAGATTCCGGGCTTCCAATGCAGGGGGTGCAAGTTCAAACTCTGATTGGGGAACTAAGATTAAGATCCCACATGCCATGAGGCACAACCAAAAAGAAAAACATTCTCTTTAAAAAAAGAAAAGGAGTGGATTATATTTGATTTAAGTGTTGTGACAAAATAGTCTCTTGATTTCATTTTCCCAAACATTAGTAGTTGCAGTATTAGTCGTTCAGTTGTTGCCATTTCCTTCTCCAGGGGATCTTCCCGACACAGGGATCAAACCCAGGTGTCCTGCATTGCAGGCAGATTCTTTACCTTCTGACCCATATTAAAAGATATAAAAACCACCCGTAGCTTGGGAACTGAACAAAAGCAAATGACAGGCTAGACTGTACTTGGGTGCTACAGTTTGCTGACCCCTGTCCTAAGCCCCGTCTGCCCAATGTTTTCACTTGGCTTTCATCACCTTCTAACAGTCTGTAATATTTACTTATGTGTTATGTTTATTATCTAACTTTCCCGCTAGTCTGTCAGCTTCAAAAAGGCAGGGACTGGGGACTTTCCTGGTGGTTCAATGGTTAAGAATCTGCCTTGCAATGCCGGGGATGCAGTTTCCATCCCTGGTTGAGGAATTAAGGTCCCATGTGTCGCAGGCGCACTGCAACAAAGATTCAACACAGCTGAATAAATAAATATATCTATTTTTAAAAGACAGGGATTTTGTCTGGCTGGCACATGGTAGGTGCACAATAAAGATTTGCTAAGTGATTGACTCCTTGAATGAATCCTATTGATTACCGAAAACATGAACTGAAGCTTTATTTCCACCACCTTCCTCACCTGGGGTAACCACGGCCAGGGCCCATCCAGGAGGAACCTGCTAAATGATGAGTCCAAGAAATAGAGACTGGAAGGAAGAGATGAGCAGGGAACCATTTCCTCTCGCCCTGACCTTTGGCCTTCGTGATTTCATCCTGTCTGTGATGTCATGGGTTAGGCAACCTGAGAGCCATCAGAGGTGAAGGGCATGCCGAGGGCGCAGCTCATCTCCTGGCAGATGCCACCCTGCCTCCAATTATCACGGAGAGGAAGAGTGACTCACCTCCTCAGATGTGGAAGCTTCTTGGGACAGAGCCAGGGCAACCCCACCCCCACCCACCTTCTCTGTGAACCTTCCGTTTCCCGCCCACCTGGGGCTTCATCCTGGTGATCGTGGCGACAGCCAGCTAGGTGCTCACCATGTGTCAGTTACCACGAGTGTGATTATGTGAATTTCACAGATCTCCTCGTATCCCCATTTTCTTTTTTTTAAATTAAATTTTAAATTTCATTTATTGTTTACTGCCCTGAGACTTCGTTCCTTTGTGTGGGCTTTCTCTAGTTGCAGCGACTGGGGGACTACCCTTCTCTGCAGTATGTGAGCATCTCATTGCGGTGGCCTCTCCTGTTGCAGAGCATGGGCTCTCGGCACATGAGTTTCAGTACAGTTGTAGCTCACGGGCTTAGTTGCCCCGTGGCATGTGAGATCTTCCCAGACCAGGGATCGAACCTGTGTCCCCTGCATTGGCAGGTGGGTTCCTACCATCAGGGAAGTAAGTCCCTATCCTCATTTTCTAGGAAAGTAAACTGAGGCTCAGAGAATAAGCTAACAACTTACTTAGAAAGGAGAAGAGCTGGGATTCATTCCCAGGGCCTTCTGCCTCCAGGGCCTCGACCACTGAACTCCACGGTCTCAAATTCATCCCTCTGCCCAAGACATCAACCGTCACATCCTGGATTTCAGGTTTCAACTCTAGGCCAGTGGCACCTCCTCATACTGTCCAATCATGGGATGGGATCAATGGTGCCACAAGATCCAGAATTGAGGCCTGGGATGGAGAAAACTCTCAACAAATGTGAGCTCTCGCTAGTATTTGCCCAACTATTTATCCTCCTGTTGTTTGGCTATATTTTCCATTTAGAGTCATTTTGAGGGGAAGGGAGGATTTTAAAGTCACTATATAAGAGCTGAAAGCATATGTTATTTAAAACTGGCTTTTAAAAAACTCTCATATGTCTCATAAAAAAACAAAACATTTCTGGAGCACTCGGCGGGTGTCAGGACAACATTCTAAGCACTTTACACATCCTTATAAAAAGAGCTGTGAAATTTAGGAGCTTGGGATTAACATACACACATTACTATATATAAAATAGATAACCAACAAGGACCTACTGTATAGCACAGGAAACTCTACTCGATATTCTATAATAACCTACATGGGAAAAGAGTCTGAAAAAAGATGAATATATCTATATTATAACTGAATCACTTTGCTATACACCTGAAGCTAACACAACATTGTAAATCAGCTATGCTTCAGTAAATTTTTTTTTAAAGGCTGTTGAGGTAGGAATTTTATTGTACCCATTTCAGCAGTGGGGAGAGCCAAGCATAAATTTCCTGTCTCTGGGTAAGCCACCACAAAGACATTTTGTTTTTTTGCAAACTTTGGAGTTGATCACTGAACAGTGATTTGAATAAAGCTCACGTTGAGGTTAAAACCTCTGACTAATGGGCTTCCCTGGTGGTTCACTGGTTAGGAATCCGCCTTGCAATGTGAGGGATACTGGTTCGATCCCTGGCCGGGGAAGATTCCTCATGCCACAGAGCAACTAGGCTCGTGTTCCACATCTACTGAGTCCACACATTAGAGCCTGTGCTCCGCAACAAGAGAAGCCACTGCAATGAGAAGCCTGAGCACCGCAATGAAGAATAGCCTCCACTTGCCTCAACTAGAGAAAGCCTGTGTGTAGCAAAGACCCAGTGTAGCTAAAAATAAAATAATTACATCTAAAAAAAAAAAAAGAAAAAAACTCTGAATAATGACCGAAGGCCATTGAACAGTTAGCTTGAATTGAGAATTCACGGTATCTTACAAATCGTTATTATTATATATTAGGATCACACTATGAGAAAGATGGTCATACAATGAAAAAGATGGTCATACTATGAGAAGGAGCAACAAACTCATGAAACACACGCTTATTGAGTGGAATAGCCTTTCGGGATTTGGCTCTGTTTTGGAAGGAAGGGTTTTTCCTGAGAACACAGAGTTGAATGCCTGTGAGGCATGGGTTCCCCCTGACTAGGAGCATCACGGGTGATAGCAAATTGCAGCCAGGTATTGTATTCTGTTGTGTTTCATACAACATGCTGTGCTGTGCTCAGCCGCTGCAGTCGTGTCCGACACTCTTTGTGACCCCATGGACTGTAGCCCACCAGGCTCTTCTGTCCATGAGATCCTCCAGGCAAGAATACTGGAGTGGGTTGCCATTTCCTACTCCATGGGATCTTCCCAACCCAGGGATCGAACCCTCATCTCCAGCATCTCCTGCATCGCCGAGCAGATTCTCTACCACGGAGCCACCAAGGAAGCCCTAAAATTCTGTAAATTCGATTTACAGAAAAGCTGCAAATAGAGGACAGCAGCTCCCATGTTCCCCTTCCCCAGTTTCCCCTCAGGTTAGCATCTTATAAAACCATGGTACATTTGTCAAAAGTAAGACATTCTTTTTGGTGTAATGTTATTAACGAGACTACAGACTTTAGTTGGATTTTACGCAATTTTCCCCACTGTAGGTCTAATCTAAATTTCCACTGTATAGTTGAGTTTTTTAAAAAAACATTGAGAGAGCAAGGACCACCTGTCTATGTAAGGAAAGGGCAGACTGGCCCTTACAAGTGGAGAAGATGAGCTGAACTATGTCCAGGTTGTAATCTGGTGTCAGCTTCCTGAGAGTCTATGAAAACCCATTCTAGAAAATTCAGTGGGTGAGGACATGGATAAATCTTAGAAGGCACACAACTAACCATCAGTGTGTGTAGCTGTTAGGGCTGAAATGTGGTCAGCTCTGTGTTTTTGCCTTCCGAGAATGCCCCCAGCCCTTCCACAAGCTCTCAGGTGTGGGAGCCTTGCAGTGCATTTATCGGGGGAGGAATGAGAATTCTCAGTGGACCCAGCATCCCATCACTGAGCGAGAGTAAGATATCCATCATGATGGAAACAAGTCAAGTACAGACAAGAGCCATTCTCTCTTCAGGTTAAAAACCAAAGCAAACTGCAATGGCAATTGGCATACTGGTGGTGACAGTTCATCAGCACAAGTGTCCCTTGAGCCACATGGTTCTATTTGGACTGGTAGATGTCTAACCGTGATACTCAGCGGCCATGTGGGGATTTCCGTCATCCTGGGATTTCTCCTCCCTTCTGCCCTATATCAGGCTCCTTGTGTCTTGGATCCCAATTCTTCCTCCTTCCTGGTGATGTTCTCATTTTGGTGGAGCTCATCCTGAAGCTTCATGAGGAATGTAAATTTTTGAGAGCCTGCACATGAGAAAATGTCTTCAACTTCCCATTTTAATTGACTGATATCATCATCATCTCCATCACCATTTTCTGTCACCTTCCCACCCTTCCAAAGCTTATTAAATCTTTCTGTCCTGAGTTCTGAAGTTTTACAGTGACATATCCCGTGTTTCCCTAGTGCCTCAGTGCTAAAGAATCAGCCTGCTAATGCAGGAGATGCAGGTTCCATCCCTGCTTCAGGAAGATCCCCTGGAGAAGGAAATGGCAATCTACTCCAGTATTCTTGCCTGGAGGATCCCATGGACAGAGGAGCCTGGTAAGCTACACAGCCCATGGGGTCATAAAGAGTGGGACATGATTGAAGTGACTTAGCATGCATGCATCCTGGGAAGGGCCTTTTTTATCAACTCTGGTGGACACAAGGAGGGGGCAAGCAGAAGCAAGAAGACCCAGTGGGGAGGCTGTTGAGACGGTCCAGACAGAAGACAGGAGTGAATAAGATCAGGTTTCGGGGGCAGTGAAGGTGGAGAGATGTGCTCATATTTTGGATAGATTTTGAGGGTAGAGCTGAGAGAATTTGATGTCAGATTGGATAGAGGATGAGACAGAAACCGAAGAATCAAGGACAACTCCGAGGCTTTTGGGCTTGAGCAACTGCAAAGACAAGTTGCCTTTCACTGAGATAGGGAAGAGACAAAAGAACTGGGCAAGAAAATCAGGAAATTGTTTTTTTAATGTGTTAATCTGGAGATGCCTCTTATTCCAATGGAGATGTCAAACAGGCAATTGGATAGAGAGTTTGGAGTTCATGGGGAGAAAAATTTGGGAGCCAACAGCTCATCAATGGTGTTTAAGGCCGTGAGACTGGCTGTGAACATCAACGGGAAGAGGTGAGGACCAGGACTGAGACTCGAGAGCCGAGAGCCCACAGACACAGTATCCTGGAAGCCAAAGGTAAAAGGAAGGATGAAGTGCTCAACCATGTCAGTTGCTGCTGGCGGACCAAGGACTGAACTTTGGGTTTAGCAACATGAAAGTCATTGGTGACCATGGCGAGCTACTGATAGATTCCTTTTGCACGCTTGCACGTTATGCTTTGTTAGGAGTACGGTGACTTATTTAACCAATCCCCTACTGAGGGATATTTAGACTGTTCCTTATCTTTTGCCAGGCTTCCCTGGTGCCTCAGTGGTAAAGAATCCACCTGCCAATGCAGGAATGCGAGTTCGATCCCTGGGTCAAGAAGATTCCCTGGAGAAGGAAATGGCAATCCACTCCAATATTCTTGCCAGGGAAATCAAATGAACAGAGGAGCCTGGCGGGCTATAGTCCATGGGGTCGCAAAAAAGCAAGAGAGTTGGACACGATTTAGTGACTAAACAACTGCTTTTCTATTTCAAATGCATTGCAGTGGAGAACCTATACATCTTTTTGTACCCTATACATGTGCCATTCTCCTGCACATGAATTTCTAGGGGAAAAATAGGTGAGTTTCTAAATCTGACAGATGTTGAAAACTATCCATCACAGAGATTATACCAATCAACACTCCCACCAACAGCACATGCTCTTTCCTTTAGGGTCTTGTCAGTATTAGGTTTTGCCAATCTTTTTGTCCTTTACCAAGTTATTTAATTTAAAAAGGATCTCAGTGTTGTTGTTTTTTTTTTTTTTTTTTTTTAATTTTTAAAATTGAAGTATAGTTGATTTACAATGTTGCACCAATCTCTGTTGTATAGCAAAGTGACAGTTACACACGTATAGACATTCTTTTTAAAAAATATTCTTTTCCATTACAGTTTATCACAGGATGTTGAATATAGTTCCCTGTGCTATGCAGTAGAACCTTGCTGTTTGTGCATCCTACATATAATAGTTAACATCTGTTAATGCCACACACCCTGTCCTTCCCTCCCCCCCTTCCCACCCCTTCCCCCTTGGCAACTGCAATCTGTTCTCTGTGTCTGTGGGTCTGTTTATGGATAAGTTCATTAGGTTCCACATATAAGTGATGCCGTGTGGCGTTGGTCTCTCTATCTTACTTCACTTAGTGTGATGATCTGTAATTGCATTGTCTGTTGTTTCAGTCGGCATTTATTTTACTTCAAGTCATGTCTTATATATCTACATATATTTTCTATTTTTTCTCCATCTTTTTAAAAATTGAAGTATAGTTGATTTACAGTGCTGTGCCGATCTCTGCTGTACAGCAAAGTGACTCAGTTATACATATATAAGCATTTTTTAATATTCTTTTCCATTATGGTTTATCCTAGGAGATCGGATATAGTTCCCTGTGCTATACCATGGGATCTTGTTTATCCATTCGAAATGCAATCTTGATAATTCGCATCTACCAACCCCAAATACCAGCCCATCTCTTTCCCTCTCCCTCTCCCTTGGCAACCACAAGTCTGATCTCTATGTCTGTGATTCTGTTTCTGTTCTGTGGACAGGTTTATTTGTGTCATATTTTAGATTCCACATCGACGTAATATCATATGGATTTGTCTTTCTGTGTCTGACTTGGTTTGATCATCTCTAGTTGCATCCAATTTGCTGTAATCGTCTCATATTTTTAAGAGCCATTTTTATTTCCTTTCCTAGATGCTATTTGTTCATATTCTCTGTGCATTTCCCCCACTATGGGACTGCTCCTTTCCTGATTCATTTGTGAGAAATCTAGATCTTTGACTTATGATGAGATTACATCCCAATAAACCCATCATAAATTGAGAATATCGTAAGTAGAAATTTCATTTAATACACCTACCCTACCAAACATCATAGCTTAAACTAGCCTACCTTAAAAGTGCTCAGAATACTTGCATTAGCCTATAGTTGAGCAGAATTATCTAGCACAAATCCTCTTTTTTTTTTTTTTTTTGGCTGCACTGCACAGCCTGCAGGATCTTAGTTCCCCTACTAAGGATCAAACCCGTGCCTCCTATGGTGAAAGCTTGGAGTGCTAACCACTGGAACATCAGGGAATTCCCACAAAGCCTATTTCATAATAAAGTGTTGAATTTGTTGTTGTATTTGTTTAGTGGCTAAGTCATGTCTGACTCTTCTGTGACCCCATGGACTGCAGCCTGGCAGGCTCTTCTTTTCACGAGATTTCCCAGGCAAGAACACTGGAGTGGTTGCCATTTCTTTCTCCAGGGCATCTTCCTGACTCAGAGACTGAACCTGCATTTCCTGCATTGGCAGGCAGATTCTTAACTGCTGGGCCACCAGGGAAGCCCTAAGTGTTGAATATCTCATGTAATTTGTTGAATACTGTACTGAAAGTAGAAAACAGAATGGTTGTCTGGGGACAGAATGGTTGTAAGCATATCAGTCGTTTACCTTCAAGATCATGGGGACTGTGGCCACTGCCCCACCCAGCATTACCAGAAAGGGTCAAACTCCATATCACTAGCCTGGGAAACAATCAAAATTCAAAATACAATTTCTACTTAATGAACGCATGCTGCTTTCACATCATCTTAAAGCCAAGAAAATTGTAAGTTGGACCATGGTAAGTCAGGAATATTTGCACAACACTAGGAAAGTTTAGCCCTTCATGTGTCATACAATATGTATTTTTCCTATTTTATTGGTGTTAATTCTGGACTGGCCAAATTTAGACATGAACTATTAACTCCTAGTTATGAAAGATAAAAATTTATATTTCTAACCTCATCACCTGTTTCCCAACTTCTGTAATTTCCATGATTAGAGCTCACACTGCCACATTTAAGACTCTTGCAAACACCAGCTCCTGACCAGCAAGTTTCTTGGGTAAAGCCAGGATGATCTAATCACATGCGGTAAGGCTGCTGAAAAAGAATCAGAAATGATCAAGAAAACTATGTGAAATACAGATTTCCATCCACCATCAGTGAAACCTTTACCCTGAGTAGGTACTGTGCTGAAAGAAAGGCCATCCTTTTGAAAGTCCAGCTCCTGTTTTAGGGTGTGTTTTCACACTTTTGTAATTACAATTCAGAATAAGAAATGTATTCACATTTCATTGCAGGGGGTCCAGGTACCTTTGTTTTAAAATGCCTGTCCAAATCCACTTAATGAATTTTGAGGCCTTAGCAGATCCGATGCCTCCCTTCTACAACAAATACATATTTATAAATTTTTCTGTACAAGGACTTCCCTGGTGGGTCAGTGGCTAAGACTTCATGCTCCTCATTGCAGGGGGTTCAGGTTCGATCCCTGATCAAGGAACTAGATCCCACAAGCTGCAACTGAGAAAAGATCCCACATGCTGAGAGGAAGATCAAAGATCTTGCATGCCAAAACTAAGACTCGGTGCAGCCAAATAAATAAATAAATATTTGTTTTTAAAATGGAGAAAAAAATCTGTACAATGTCTAAATTTCTGTTTTACCCAACTTGAGTGAGGTATAATTTACAAAATGCGCCCACTTGAAGTGCATGGTTTGATGAGTTTTGACAATTGCATACCAGCCCAATCAAGGCAGAGAATATTTCCTTCACTCTAGAAAGTTCTTTCTCTCTTTCTCTTTACAGTTCTTTCTCTCGCCATCCACCACCTACCTGCCCCACCCACTTTAGGTAAATGCTTTTCTGATTTTTTTATTACCATAGATTTGTGTTCTATTTTGAGATATTTTTGTGGGGTTGGGGGAGAAGCCATGTGGATCTTAATTCCCCAACCAGGTCTTGAATCCAGGTCCTCAGCAGTGAAAGTCAGGGAATTCCCTAAATTAGTGTTAAAAGTAATATTTGTATATGCTCCCTTTACTCTCCTGAAATGAAATTTTTGGATAATATAACCTACCCATGTACAAAATACTTTTTAAAAATAAAGATATCCTTATTGTAACATAAAGGCAGATTAAGAAGAAAGTGACCTATAGTGCAATGCTGAAAGAGTCAGGCCTGATTAAGCTTCAAAAGACAACCATGCAGTTGTGTGTGTGCTTAGTTGCTCGGGCGTGTCCGACTCTTTGTGACCCCATGGACTGGAGCCCCCGAGGCTCCTCGGTCCATGGGGATTCTCCAGGTAAGAACACTGGAGTGGGTTGCCATGCCTTCCTCCAGGGGATCTTCCTAACCCAGGGATCGAACTGGGGTCTCCCGCACTGGAGGTGGATTCTTTACCATCTGAGCCACTAAGGAAGCCCAAGAACACTAGAGTGGGTAGCCTATCCCTTCTCCAGGGGATCTTCTTGACCCAGGAATTGAACTGGGGTCTCCTGCATTGCAGGTGGATTCTTTACCAGCTGAGCTACCATGGAATCCCAATGATACAGTTAGGGATCAGCATTAGGGGCAGAATTCTCAGGAATGCTGTCGGAATGAAGACAGACACAGTGCACTCTATTTGCCATTTAAAGAACTCAATGGTACAGCCACATTGCTGCAAATGGCATTATTTCATTTTTTTTATGACTAAGTTGTAATCCATTGTATAAAATCATAATGGAAAAGAATGTGAAAAAGAATGAAAAAATATGTGTAGGTATAACTGAATCACTTTGCTGTATAGCAGCAATTAACACAACATAGTAAATCAACTGTACTTCAATTTTAAAAGAGAGAGGAAAATGAAATTAAAACAAACAAGCAAACAAAAACAACAACAATAAACAAAACAGTGAAGCAAGAACAAACTTCTGCTGTTTCACTCGATCGGTGCATTCTTGGGAAATTTTTACTTTTGTTTATGAGTAAAATGGCACTCAGAGCTGGACTTGGGTATTTATAACAGGTTCTTCACCTCCATGAGTATCTCATGGAATGTAGGATGGGACACCTCCTGGGACACTTAGCATCCTGATCCCCTCCCAGGAAGTGCTTGCAGCACCCCCTAATCCCATAACACAAACCTTCCTCCAGTTTCATAAATACCTTTGGGAGAGCAATGGCCACTTGAGGAATGAATGTCTATTGCCATTCCAAAAGCATTGCTTCAGAGAATGATCTATCCCTCTCTCATACTT
>SJYT01081922.1:194132-212617 GCA_006410635.1 Cephalophus harveyi
GGGGGCAGGAGGAGAAGGGGACGACAGAGGATGAGATGGCTGGATGGCATCACTGACTCGATGGACATGAGTCTGAGTGACCTCTGAGAGATGGTGATGAACAGGGAGGCCTGGCGTGCTGCGATTCATGGGGTTGCAAGGAGTCGGACACGACTGAGCGACTGAACTGAACTGAACTGAACAGGCACTTCCAGAAGTAGAATCTTTAGATGTCCCAAGGATGCAGGATGCAGAGCCTTTGAGCCAAATCCAGCCCACCACTGTGTTTTCTCTGGTCCAGAAAGTGGGCCCCTGTGGTGTGGCCAACTTAAAAGGGGACATTTGAAACAGTCACGCCAAGGACTTAAGAGCTCCATTCTTTATTAGCTGGGCTGCTTTAGCTACTTTTTTTATTAGTAACCCCTCTGGACCTCCATTTACTCAAAGAAAGACTGAGGATGGTGATCATACTTGCTCAGAAAAGAGTTAACTCAGCAGGCCTGAGTTGCCCAAATCCTGCACATTCCCTAAAGGATCTGTTGTTGCAAATGGGCCTTGGTTGACACCAGGGAACTGAGCTCCTCGAAGGTTCTGGTAAGAGTGGTTTGTACTCTTTAGAGTCTTTTTTTTTTTTTTTTTAAGAATCTTGAACTACACTGTACACTAGATAAACTAGTTTATCTAGTTTGTTCAAATGATGGAATTTGTGGTTTAACAGCTGCTTTCCTTCTAGGGCTTCAATAACTACGGCCAGTCATTAGAGCATGTGTGTCTACATGCCTCCCACTCCCCCAATAAAAACCTGGACTCCTAGGCTCAAGTGAGCATCCCAGGTACACAACACTGCACATGTGCTGTCGCTTATCACAGGTGGGATTCCATGCATCCTGTGTGACTTCACTGGGGGAGGATGCTTGGAATCTTGCACCCAGGTTCCTCTGGATTTCTTCTCATGCACCTTGGCTTCACACCTTTTCACTGTAATGAACTATAACCCTGGGTACTACACAGCATAAGGACTATGGTCAATAATGTGGAATAACTTTGTATGGGGACAGATGGTTCTAGACTTATTGTGATCATTATTTCAGAATGTATTCAAATGTCAAAGCACCATACAGTATGCCTGCTGATGTTGCTAAGTTGCTTCAGTTGTGTCCGACTCTGTGCAACCCCATAGATGGCAGCCCACCAGGCTCCCCCCTCCCTGGGATTCTCCAGGCAAGAACACTGGAGTGGGTTGCCATTTCTTTCTCCAATGCATGAAAGTTAAAAGTGAAAGCGAAGTTGCTAAGTTGTGTCTGACTCTTTGTGACCCCATGGACTGCAGCCTACCAGGCTCCTCTGTCCAAGGGATTTTCCAGGCAAGAGTNTCCCTGGGATTCTCCAGGCAAGAACACTGGAGTGGGTTGCCATTTCTTTCTCCAATGCATGAAAGTTAAAAGTGAAAGCGAAGTTGCTAAGTTGTGTCTGACTCTTTGTGACCCCATGGACTGCAGCCTACCAGGCTCCTCTGTCCAAGGGATTTTCCAGGCAAGAGTACTGGAGTGGGGTGCCATCGCCTTCTCCAAGAGTATTCCTGAAACTAATGTAATATTGTATGTCTACTGCATTTCAAGAAAAATAAAGAAATTAAAATAGGATGAAAAAAACTCTGAGTATTATCACTTCTGAGTCCTATGAGTCCTTCCAGTGAATCACCAAACTCAAGGATGGTCTGAGCGACTCCCAACACAATACCTGAGATGCTTTGGGATATAGAAAAGAAAATGATTCCAAGAGACATTTTTGGTAGTTATTTGTTCTAGAATTCAAAAAAAAAATTATTGCAGTATCAGTTCAGTTCAGTTCAGTTCAGTCGCTCAGTCGTGTCCGACTCTTTGCAACCCCATGAATCGCAGCACGCCAGGCACATACATACACTCTTTCTCAGATTGCCCTCTCATGTAGACCATCACAGAGTACCAAGCAGAGTTCCCTGTGCTATAACGGCAGGTCCGCATTAGCTACCTATTCTACATACAGTAGTGTGTACACATCAATCCCAGTCTTCCAATGCGTCCTTCCCGCCCCCACTCCCTGATTTCAAGAGACTTTGAAGATACGGACATTTACTCTCTCTTATAACCCCAGGGGTGGAGGCAGGGCCACACCTCATTTAGTGCAGTTTCAGCAATGGCATCAGGAAGCATCTCAGGCCATTTTTCTCTTCTCTTCTTCAGTATGTTGGCATCCATCTCTGAGCCAGGTGTCTTGTTGTCTTAAAACAGCCTCCAGGGCTTCCTGTATGTTTGTGTCTTCATTCAAGCTCTACAGCAAAAGGGAAAGAAACATTTATACTGACACAAATACACACACACAGACAGCATGCATACAATTAAGTACAAAAATATACAACATAAATGAATTATTATAATGCAAATATCAACCATGTCAAGAAACAGAATATTGCCTCACCCTTAAGACCTCCTCTTCATGACCCTCCCAATCACAGCTCTCCCCAACCCTACTGGAGTGGATTGCCATTTCCTTCCCCAGGGGATCTTCCTGACCCAGGGATCGAACCCAGGTCTCTTGCATTGCAGGCAGATGCTTTACCCTCTGAGCCACCAGGGAATACTATACCTCCCCAATCCTAAGGGGTATATAAAGAAAGTGGAAAGAATAGTACAATAAACTAATATCTATTACCTCTGTCCAAATTTAACAATTGCTAATAATTTTCCATATTTGCTTTGTCTGGATATTTTTTCTGAACCATTTAAGAGTGAGTTGCAGACATAATGACTATTCATCCTAGTTTTAAATAGGAAGTAACAGGCCTCAAATGGAGTCACTTGTGCTAAGCCCCACGTCAACAAACCAAGACTTAATCACTAACTTAATTGCAGTTTTCATCTCCTCCAGAAATGCAGTCGTAACCGGTCAATCTGGAATCTCCTGGTCAGCACTGATGAAGTAATCCACCTGATAGCCCCTTCCATCCCTCAAAGAATGACGAGGTAATCTCTCTTTCCTGACCCTGCCCACTTCTGCCTTTAAAAGCCTCCCATTTTGTTCAGCTCTTTGGAGCTCCTTTCTATTTGCCAGATAGGATACTGCGTGATTCACAAATTGATGAATAAAACCAATTTGATTTTTAAATTTGCTCAGTTGAATTTCGTTTTGTTTTTCAACAATCTTCAGTACTTAAGCCCATACGCTAAGTCGCTTCAGTCGTGTCCGACTCTGTGCGACCCTATGATCCATAGCCCATCAGCCTCCTCTGTCCGTGGGATTCTCCAGCCATGGAAACTGGGTTGCCATGCCCTCCTCCAGAGGATCTTTCCAACCCAGGAAATGAGCCCACATCTCTTATGTCTCCTGCATTGGCAGGTGGATTCTTTACCACTAGTGCCACTTGGGCCCGTACTGTTTAGCAATTAAAAAAAAAATTATTTTTGGCTGTACTGGGTCTTCACTGCTGTGTGAGGGCTTCCTCTAGCTGCAGCGAGCGGGGTCTGTCTCTATTGGCAGTGCTCGGACTCCTCATTCGGGGGCTTCTCTTGTTGTGGAGCACGGGCTCCAGGGCTCGCAGTCTCAGTAGTTGGGGCTCACGGGCTTAGTTGCTCCGCAGCATGCAAAATCTTCCCGGACCAGGGATCGAATCCATGTCCCCTGCACTGGCAGGGAGATTCTTAACCACTGGACCACCAGGAAAGTCCATCTTTTAACAATTTTAACAATCATGTCCTTCTCCTGCTCAATCTCACTACCATTACCCCACCTAAATCCATAGTACTTTCTATTTGGCCTATCTCAGATTTCCCTACTAATCTCAAAATTATGTTTTCTCTCTCCTCTACCCTTTCTCCCTCCCTCCCTCCCTCCTTTCCTTCCTTCCCTTCTTCTCCTTTCTTTTTTGTTTCTTCAAATCTGGGGTGAATCAAGACCACACATGGGTGACTTCCCTGGTGGTCCAGTGGTTAAGAATCCTCCTTTCCGACATGGGTTTGCTCTCTGGTCCTGAAACTAAGATCCCACATGTGGAGGGGCACCTAAGCCATGTGCAAAATGAGAGAGAAGCCCACGCACAGAAATGAAAGATCCTGCATGCTGCAACTACAACCTGATGCAGACTAACAAATAAATAAAAAGACTCACACATGGCATTTGATTGACCCTTTCAGTTTCCCAGATATATGTACTCTTCTCTTCTATGATATTGACTTTTTAAAAGAAGCATATATTTGACTGTGCCAGGTCTTAGTTGTAGCACTGAAATCTTCCGTCTTCATTGCGACATTTGGGATCTTTAGGTATGGCATGTGGAATCTAGTTGCCTGACCAGGGATCGAACCAGGGCCCTCTGCATTGGGAGTGCAGAGCCTTAGCTACTGGACCACCAGGCAAGTTGCTATGATGCTGTCATTTTGAAGCAACCCAGTGGTTGTTCTTTACAACGTCCCACATTCTGGATTTGTCTCACGATTTCTTCATGGGGTCATTGCATTTGTCTTCCTTGTTTTGAATACTTGAAGCATTTTATATTCCTTATCTCATTTAGTTCTCATAGTACAGGAAATAGTTTTCATTATTAGTCATTTTACAGATGAGGAAACAAAAGTCAGAGAGATTAGGTGGCTTGTCCACATCCCGTGGCTAGTATGTGGTGAAGCCTGGACTTGAACCCAGGTCTCTCTCTTTCAAAAGCTCAGTCCAACAGTCCACAGCCCTGTCCCCGCCCAAGCAGGGGCATTAAGAAACAGGAGTGTGACCATTACCTGTGCCACTTAAGTAGAGCTTTCCTACAGGTCTCAGCTGACCTTGAATCACTGTCAATATGATCTCTTTATAACAGAGATATGTCTGCTTAGTGATAACCATCAGCCTTCACCTTGGTGCTGGACACCCATGCATATGAAGGGAAGACCCAAGAAAGAATAGTGAATCTCAAGCAAAAACCACACAAACTAGGGCCGTCACCTGGCAAGGGGAAGCAGTGCTGGGTTTCTCTAAGGTCAAATTTCCCAAACCTCAGTGGCTCAAGTACCACTTGAGATTTTTAGCCATATTCAAGGACTACTTGAACTATTATTTACTTAGCAGGCATACATGCTCAGTCCCTCAGTCGTGTCTGACTCTTTGAAACCACATGGACGGTAGCCCGCCAGGCTCCACTGTCCATGGGATTTTCCTGGCAAGCATACTCGAGTGGGTTGCCATTTCCTCCTCCAGGGAATCTTTCTGACTCAGGGATCGAACCCGGTGCATCTCCAGCATTGGCAGGCAGATTCTTCACCATTGCGCCCTCTGGAAAAGGTGACTTTATATCAGTACTGTGAAGGGAAAGTTAGTATCGATGAATATTTTGTCAAAGACAGTATGGATCTAGTTAGATCACAAAGGTTCATTTTGTGTCCGCCTAAAATCTCACCAGCGTGTCCCACTCAGATGCTGGTCTGAGATTAAGTAAGTGACATTTTCCGGGGGATTGCTCTGTCAAGGGTGGGAAACTGGCCTGGAGATGTAGAAACGAAGTCAGGGATGATCGGCTGGGTGTCTGAGGGGAGGTAACAAGGCCAGGGTTGTTGCCAGGGTTAGAGACAGAAGTGTTTGCTACTGTGTCAGTGGTGCTGGGGAGATGAGGCACCCTTGCCCCTTGTCCTTCAGGGGAGGGAGGCTGGAAATGGAGTTAATGACTAGTCTACACCAGGGAGCTTTATAAAATCCCCATGGCATGGTGTTTGGAGAGCTTCCGGGTTGGAAAGCAGGCGGAGGGGTTGGGGGGTGGTACACCTGGAGAGAGCATGGATGTACCCTCTCCCCCTACCTTGCCCTGTGCATCTCTTCCACCTGGCTATTCACCTGTATCCTTTCCTTCAATAAACTGGTAAATGTAAGAGTTTCCCTGAGTTCTGTGAGCCGCCCTAGCAACTTAATTAAACCCAAGGAAAGGTTCTTTGAAACCTCTGATCTACACCCAGTTGGTCAGAAGCCCAGTGATAACTTGGGCTCTTGACTGACGTCTGGGGACTTCCCTAGTGGTTTAGTGGTTAAGACTCTGCTTCCACTGCAGGCAGGATGAGTTTGATCCCTGGTCCAGGAACTAAGATCCCACACACTGTGGGGACTCGCCACAAGAAAGGGACCAACGCCTGAAGCGTGCATGGGGGGTGGGAGGCGGGCAGTCTCTTGGGACTAAGCCCTTAACCTGTGGGATCTTATGCTATCTCTGGCTCAACAGCAAAAGAGTTGGGGTAAATTGCAGGACACACAGCTAATATCTCAGAGAATCACTCAGCTTGTGGATAACCCTACACACATTTGGTGATTAGGAGTGTTTGTGTAGGTCATAAAAGACTCACAGCATAAAGATCCACATAGTAGAGAAAAACTGGTATTTTCCCTATTGAAAACTGAATTGAAAACTGAATTTTTCCTTTTCAGGAAGGCTTCCCTGAAAAAAACAGAGCAGATTAAGGGGCTTAGAAAAGTTGGGGTAGTAATATTAAACATGGTGGTCAGGGAGGTATAGCCGAAAAGGTGACACTTCAGCAAAGGTCAAAGTCAGAGGGACTTTCCTGGTGGCCCTGTGGTTAAGACTTCGCCCCCAGCGTAGGGGGTGCACGTTCAATCCCTGGTCAGGGAGCTAAGATTCCACATGCCGCACCACCCAAAAAAACCAAAACACAAAGCAGAAACAATATTGTAACAAACAAATAAATCCCTTAAAACTGTGGAAACACGTATATTATCATAGGTGAAATAGATCACCAGTCCAGGTTCGATGCATGAGACAAGGTACTCAGGGCTAGTGAACTGGGACGACTCTGAGGGATGGGATGGGTTGGGGGGGAGATGGGAGGGGAGTTCGGGATGGGGAACACAGATACACCCATGGCTGATTCATGTTAATGTATGGCAAAAACCAGTACAATATTATAAAGTAATTAGCCTCCAATTAAAACAAATAAATTAATTTTAAAAATAATAAAACTGATCCACATTTTTAAAAAAATCTTTAAAAAAATGAATCAAAGGAAGGGAGAGGAGCCACTGGGGATACCTGGGGAAGGGTGCTCCATGGGGAGGGAACAGCCAGTGAAAGGCCTTGCGGTGGAGTATGCTTGATGCGGTCACAGAATAGCAAAGAGGCCTGAGTGGCTGGGGCAAGGTGGGCAAGGGGAGAACAGGGGGCCAGGGGTCAGAGAAGTTATGGGGTAGATCGTGGGCTACAGTGAGGACTTTGACCTTTTCTCAGCGGGGGCAGGGGCACCTTGGTGGGCAGGGAGACCCTAGTCCAGACAGGAGGTGAGGATGGACAGGACCATGGTGGGGGCAGAAATGACTGGCTTCTGGATAGATTTTTTAGAAATATTTATTTGGCTTCACCAGGGCTTAAGCTGTGGCATGTGGGGTCTAGTTCCCTGACCAGGGATTGAACCCTGGGTCCCCTGCACAGCAACCTCAGAATCTTAGCCACTGGACCACAGGGAAGTCCCAGGTTCTGGAGAGATTTTGTGAAGTGGAGCCTACAGCATTTGCTAAGAGGTTGGAAGTGGGCGAGGGAGACTCAAGAGTGGAACTCTTGGCCTGGGCGCCAGGCAGGTCACAAGCACAGTTCACAGTGAGGTCACCCATTCTGGCACCTCGGGGACCACGCTTCCTGTGGGGGTGAATAATGGCTGATTCGGGGTTGCCCAAGCTGAGTGGTGCCTTCCCCTGAGTGCCTTTCCCATGGGTCTTTGCATGAAGGCCCCTGCAGGGTTGGTGGCACCTGGGCTGCTTGGGCCTGGGGCCAGCTGGGTGTGAACAATCCAAATGAAATAACAGGCATTAGCCCCAGGCTCCCTGGGTGACAAGGGAGCCTTCCCTTCCTGAACGAAGAAACCTCAAGAAAACCTGACCAAGGAGAGAAAAAGAGCAACAGACCAATGAACCTGGACTCGAGGCTGACTGATCTCTGTCACCTCCTCCTTCTGAGGCCACGTGCAAGGGCTTTCTGAGCCCCGTCTTGTTCCTCCTAACACAGGTTCAGAATGTCCACTGTTGGGGAACTTCCCTGCTGGTCCAGAGGCTAAGACTGGGCTCCCAATGCAGGGGCCCCGGGTGCAATCCCTGGTCAGGGAATTAGGCCCCGCATGCCACAGTGAAAAGATCCTGCATGCTGCAGCAATGGAAGAACCCGAGTGCTACAATAAGACCTGGGCCCATACAGATAAATAAATAAAATATTGAAAAAAAAAAGAATGTCCCCTTTGGGAAGAGTATATGACATCACTCATGAAATGTGCAGTGCTGGGTCAGGTGCATCATAAATGCTTGAAAAATCGTACCTCACAGGGAGTGTTACCTAGGATCTAAGAGACAAAACTAGGTTACATCTTTAGTCTGTGCCTGTCTTTTTTGTTTTCCTATTTTTCCTTTTTTTTTTTTTTTTTTTTAGCAGCACCTCTTGGCTTGCAGGATTTTAGTTCCCCAACCAGGGATCAAATTGTAACCCTAGCCCGGGCCATTGGCAGTGAAAGCTCAGCGTCCTCACCACTGGACCACCAGGGAATCCCCTCACTCTGCGCCTTTGGACTTTCCTGAGCCTCCGTTTCCCTCATATTGAGTCCTGATTTCCTTACGCCTTTCCCCACCAGCTTTCTTCCCCATAACTTCCTGTCTTAATAAATAGCAGAGAAATCTCTTCCGTTTTTGAACCGGTAACCTTGGAGTCCACCTGGACTTCTCTGATTCTTGCATCCCATCAGGGGCAGCCTTACACCAAGAAGTGGGGCCTGGCCCTTGGTAGCACTTTCCTGGAAATTCTCTAAGCTAGGGCTACAGGGTTCTCTGACTTTGCTGGATTTTTAAAAACCATATTTTCTTGCCTGAGTTGCACGGCTTATGGGATCTTAGTTCCCCAACCAGGAATCGAACCTGTGCCCCTTGCAGGGGAAGTGCAGAGTCTTAACCACTGGATCACCAGAGAAGCCCCAAGGTACCCTGACTTTAGAACAGCACCCTGATGGGTCCCATCCTGTTGCTTGTCCCTTTGGAGGGCTCTGCCTCTGCCCCCACCATCAACCCTGGTACATGGGGTGGGCTGGAAGTCCTGAGGAGCTCTCGGACTCTTGCCTAAATAAGGTCACCCTGGAGCCCTGTGGCTGGGCCCCAGTCCAGTTGAGCAACCTGGCAAGGGGCTGGCCGGCCTCCAGAACAGCGCTGGTATGCTGACTGGGGAGGCCTCTAGCCTGCTCACCTGGACGCAGGGCAAGTTCAAAACTCTGTGTCAGGAACTGTGCCACCGCCCCTTAGCTGAAGCCTAGTAGGTGGGTCTGTGCATCAGCTCTCACCGTCCTTCGGCCTCCAGTCCACAGCACCCAAAGCTGGCGTGTGGCCACTGCGGGAGTTTTTCACCTGTGCATCCCGTCCTGTGGTCTCCCTGCTCCCCCTCTCCATTCCAGGTCAAAGGTAGTCTTTAACACTTTTCGCCCAGGGCTTTTTTTTTTAAACCACATAAAGGAGTATTACATTTTATGGCTTAAGACAGAATCCCATGTAGTCTGTGAGAGGATAGAAAATATATGCATTCGTCTCTACCCCTGGTTCTTGGCACAGAAATCCTGAAACCTTCCTAAGTGGTAAGAACACAAAGAGCGGACTTCCCTGGTGTCCAGTGATTGAGAATCTGCCTGCCAAAGCAGGGGACACAGGCTGGATCCCTGGTCTGGGAAGATTCCACATGCTGTGGAGCAGCTAGGTGGGTGTACCACAACTGCTGAGCCCGTGTGCCGCAACAAGAGAAGTCACCGCGATGAGAAGCCCTCGCACGGCAGCTAGAGAGTGGTCTTTGCTCACAGCAACTAGAGAAAGCCCCAGCACAGCAGTGAAGACTCAGCGAAACCAAATAATAAACAAACGACTACAATTTTCAAAAAAGAGCACGAGGAGCATGTTTTGTTCTAATGATGGGACTCTAGATGAGCTTCTGAATTTGGGGGGGGGGGCACGGCGCTGGTCACCAGAAAGACCGAGATAGGATTAGAAGCTTAGAATGTTTAGAAACCCCACCCCTCTGCCCCCATCATCCTCATCCTCCAGACAGGGTAATCAGCTGACAATGGAGTTAATAGCTGACTCTGCATGCACGAGGGAGCCTCCACACCAGAGCAATAGTAAGTGGTAAGAACACAAAGAGCGGACTTCCCTGGTGTCCAGTGATTGAGAATCTGCCTGCCAAAGCAGGGGACACAGGCTGGATCCCTGGTCTGGGAAGATTCCACATGCTGTGGAGCAGCTAGGTGGGTGTACCACAACTGCTGAGCCCGTGTGCCGCAACAAGAGAAGTCACCGCGATGAGAAGCCCTCGCACGGCAGCTAGAGAGTGGTCTTTGCTCACAGCAACTAGAGAAAGCCCCAGCACAGCAGTGAAGACTCAGCGAAACCAAATAATAAACAAACGACTACAATTTTCAAAAAAGAGCACGAGGAGCATGTTTTGTTCTAATGATGGGACTCTAGATGAGCTTCTGAATTTGGGGGGGGGGGCACGGCGCTGGTCACCAGAAAGACCGAGATAGGATTAGAAGCTTAGAATGTTTAGAAACCCCACCCCTCTGCCCCCATCATCCTCATCCTCCAGACAGGGTAATCAGCTGACAATGGAGTTAATAGCTGACTCTGCATGCACGAGGGAGCCTCCACACCAGAGCAATAGTAAAGTTGGCTTAAAGCTCAACATTCAGAAAAGGAAGATCATGGCATCTGGTCCCATCACTTCATGGGAAATAGATGGGGAAACAGTGTCAGACTTTATTTTTGGGGGCTCCAAAATCACTGCAGATGGTGATTGCAGCCATGAAATTAAAAGACGCTTACTCCTTGGAAGGGAAGTTATGACAAACCTAGATAGCATATTCAAAAGGAGGGATATTACTTTGCCAACAAAGGTCCATCTAGTCAAGGCTATGGTTTTTCCAGTGATCATGTATGGATGTGAGAGTTGGACTGTGAAGAAAGCTGAATGCTGAAGAATTGGTGCTTTTGAACTGTGGTATTGGAGAAGACTCTTGAGAGTCCCTTGGACTGCAAGGAGATTCAAACAGTCCATCTTAAAGGAGACCAGTTCTGGGTGTTCACTGGAAGGACTGATGCTGAAGCTGAAACTCCAATACTTTGGCCACCTCATGTGAAGACCTGACTCATTGGAAAAGACTCTGATGCTGGGAGGGATTGGGGGCAGAGGAGAAGGGGACGACCGAGGATGAGATGGCTGGATGGCATCACCGACTCAATGGACATGAGTTTGAGTGAATTCCGGGAGTTGGTGATGGACAGGGAGGCCTGGCGTGCTGTGATTCATGGGGTCGCAAAGAGTCGGACACGACTGAGCGACTGAACTCAACTGAACTGAACTGGGGAGCTTCCAAGTGGGTGAACACATGTACCCCAGGAGGGTGATGTACCCCAACTCCAAGAGGACAGAAGCTCCTGCACTCAGGACCCTCTTGCACCTCATCATGTGCATCTCTTCAATGGGCTGTTCCTCTGCATCCTTTATCGAATCTTTTAACAAAATGGTACATATAGTTCCCCGAGTTGTGTTAGCTGCTCTGGCAAAGTAATTGAGCCCAAGGAGAGAGTCTTTGGAACTTCTGATCTATAGATAGTTGGTCAGGAGCACTGTTGATAACCTGGCCTTGTCATGGGGGAGGGGTGGCAGGGGCAGTCTTTTGGGACTGAACCCTTAACTTGCAAGATCTGACACTCTCTCCGGGTAGATAGTATCATGCGTGCATATTAGGTTGCTTCAGTCATCCGACTCTGTGACCACATGGACTGTAGCCCACCAGGCTCCTCTGTCCACGGGATTCTCCAGGCAAGAATACTGGATTGGGCTGCCATGCCCTCCTCCAGGGGATCTTGCAGACCCAGGGATTGAACCTGGGTCTCTTATGTCTCCTGCATTAGCAGGCAGGTTCTTTACTGAGAGTGACACTTGGGAAGCCCCAGTTAGAGTCAGAATCGAGTTAAATTGTAAGCCTTCCAGCCATCTAGCTGGTGGCACGGAGAAGTGTTTGTAGGGGTAACCTCCACATGGTTGGCGACCATCAGAAGTGAAGGGTTCTGTGTGAGAAGTAAAGGACACACACAGAGGAGAAACGCAACAGGGGAGAACTGGATTTTTCCCTACAGAGGAAGGAAAAATCTGGATTTTTCCTTTACACATCTAAACAAAAAATCACCAAAATCTACCATATGCTTCCTGGTCAAAACAGAGATCATAATATCAGGATGTATTCTGGTTCTTCTGATCTAAATGGCCTACTTTCTGTGAATTATGCCTGACAGAATATTCAAAAACTGAGGCCAATTATGTAGTCAATTTGAATTTACAAAAGGGCTACAGCCCTTCAGAGAGGAGGGCTTCATTCTCAGCTGTCCGTGAGGACCCCTTTATTTTCTTTCTTTACTTATTCTGGGCTGTGCTGGGGCTTCGCTGCTATGCAGGCTTCTCTCTCGTTGCAGCGAGTGGGGGCCGCTCTAGTTGAGGTGCGCGGCCTTCTCATGGCGGCGGCTTCTCCTGTGCAGCAGGGGCTCTAGGGCACGTGGGTTTCAGTAGTTGAGGCTCACGGGCTTCATTGGTCTGGAAGATCTCCGATCTTCCCAGATCAGGGATTGAACCTGTGCCTCGTGCCCTGGCAGGCGGAAGTCTTCACCACTGAGCCTCCAGGGAAGCCCAGCCCCCTTTATTTCTACCATGGAAACTATTGTTCGTGTCCTCCAAGTCCTGCCACCAGGAAGAGAGATCAGACTTTGAAAGGGCTGGCCAGTACCTCCTCCACAGTCAGCAAACAGAAAGAGCTCTTTCTTCCCGGGGCTGTCAAGACACTGTGAGCCCTTCCAGGAGACGGGTGACAAGATGCTCCCTTAGGTAAGTCCCTGGTTCAACTCACGGGAACCCTGACACTGCTGCTACAGCTCGGGAGGACAGAGGACGTGCACGTAACCACCGGAGACCAGGCATGACTCCCCTGGGGAGACTCCAGAGGTCGGTGTGGGGCAAATCCAAGACCACTCACTTTGCTTCATTTATCTTCACTAGGGGATGGTTTATGGAAGCAAAGGCATGGTCAAGGTTGAAAGGCTCTAGAAATGTAGGGATTCTTGCCTAAAGAGGGTAAGAAAGAGCTGGTTAGAAGGGGAATCCTACACCAAAGCTATTAATCCCAAGTATGACCTTTTACAAGACCAGAGAAATTCCTGCTCACAATTTTCTGCATTCTCTGTCTGATTAAGCATTGCATTTGTGGGACTCCCCTGGTAGTCCAGTGGTTAAGACTTCTCCTTGCAATGCAAGGGACTTGAGTTCGATCCCTGGTCGGGGAACTAGGATCCCACATGCCTCAGGGCAGCTAAGCCCTTGCACCACAACTAGAAAGTCCGTGCTATACAATTAGAAAACCTGTGTGCTGCAATGAAAGATCCTGCATGCTGCATCTAAGACCAGACACAGCCAAATAAGTAAAATAAACATTAAAAAAAAAAAAGTTAGGACTTATTAAAAAGAAAAGAAAAGAATTGCATTTGTTGTTGTCGTGTAGTGGCTAAGTTGTGTTTGACTCTTTGTGAGTGGACTGCACATGGACTGCAGCACACCAGGCTCCTCTGTCCTTCATCATCTCCTGGAGTTTGTTCAAATTCATGTCCACTGAGTTGGTGATGCTATCCAACTGTCTTATCCTTAGCTGCCCCCTTCTCCTTTTGCCTTCAATCTTTTCTAGCTTTGGGGCCTTTTCAAATGAATGAGCACTTCACATCAGGTGGCCAAAATATTGGAGCTTCAGCTTCAACATCAGTGCTTCCAATGAATATTCTGCATGGATTTCCCTTAGGATTGACTGGCTTGATTTCCTTGCAGTCCAAGAGATTCTCAAGAGTCTTCTTCAGCACCACAATTCAAAAGCATCAGTTCTTCAGTACTGAGTCTTCTTTATGATCCAACTCTTTTGTCCATACGTCCCTACTGGGAAAACCATGGCTTTGACCATATGGACTTTGGTGGCAAAGTGATGTCTCTGCTTTTTAATATGCTGTCTAGGTTTGTCATAGCTTTCCTTCCAAGGAGCAAGCTTCTTTTAATTTCTTGTCTGCAGTCACCTCCCGCAGTGATTTTGGAGCCCAAGAAAATAAAATCTGTCACTGTTTCCAATTCTTCCTCTTCTATTTGCCAAAAAGTGATGGGACTGGATGCTGTGATCTTTTTTTTTTTTTTTTTAATGTTAAGTTTCAAGTCAGCTTTTTCACTCTCCACTTTCACCCTCTTTATACTTACATGCAAAATGAATTGGGTTCTAGGCTTGGATTAACAGGCTTGCCTCTTGCAAGAAAACACCCGGGACACCGACTTAAAGCAGGAGGAATCCGGGATGGCTCTCCCCTAGGGGGCTCTGTCCTGTGCCTGGCTACCCAATGACACTCCTATTACTGTGATATAAAAATACACCTATAACTTTCCCTAGAGGCCCGTGGGGTGTTTTATACAGGCTTGTCTCCTAGGAGCCATTACTCTCTAATCATTAGCTTCCAGGCAGTAGGCTCTTTTGGAACCCAATTATATTTGTTTTTCTTTTTAATCAGAGTACAGCATGGGAGGGTCTGATATTGGATATTAAGGGAGGGGCGGGCGAATCAAAAGGGCTGAGGTAGCGGTGGGAACAAGCGAGGCAAGGTGAAGGCCCACTGGTGAGGAGCACTGGCTGAGATGCAGGGTGAGACTCGGGGCGCAGAGCGGGGTTGGCTGCGGGCGCTGGGGCGCGCCGGGTGGAGAGCGGCTGCGGTGGTCGGCTGGCAAGGACGGGCTGGGAGGCTGGGGACTTGAAGGGGCGGCTGCTGGGGTGTGGGGGCGACAGCCTTTGGGTGCGGGAGGCAGGGGTGTGGCCTGCGGAGGCTCCAAGTCCCTGATGTCTGGACCCTGGATCTCCAGCAGCCGCAGCCGCAGGGCCTGGCGAGGAGACCACGGAGGCCTCAGCCTCCCAGGGCCTGCCCGCCTGTGTTCCCGCTTCCAACCCCGAACCCGAGGAGGCGCCCGGCTTAAGCCAACTGCCCATCGAGATGCTCCTGGAAGTGCTGAGCTACCTGCCCACAAGCGTGCTGCTCGGGCAATGCCGCCACGTGTGCCGGTACTGGCGCTACCTGGTGGACACCCGGGCCGTGTGGCTGAGCATCTTACCCTACAGCCACGCTAAGCTGTGGCCCGTCTTCCGAACCTGCCTCCCCGGAGACGACGACGACGACCCCAGGCCCTGCCTCCTGGGCCGCTTCTGCGAGCGCAGACCCTTAGGACGCAATCTCTGCCCGAACCTCCACGGCATAGGTGGGGAGCCCAGGAAAAGAGGTCTCAAGGGTGCCCATGGGATGGTTTGGAGGTGCGGGGCAGAGAGGAGAGGCTCAAGGAAACCCCTGGGACTTATCCGTGGGCTGACAGGCAGGCCAGAAACTTGGGCACAAACATTTTTTCATTTAACAGATGCCTTCCTGCCTTGGAGGACAGTCAACTGTAGAAGCTGGAGAGAGGAGGAAAGCTGGGAGGACGACCGCAGGCTAGTTCCCGAGGCCTCTTTCCAGCCTTTCTACAGGTGCACGTCCCTCTTCCCCAAGGGCTGGGGTGGGCGGTGGTGAGTTCTTGCCTGGTTCTCACTGACCCTTTCCCCTCTCTCCCAGGTGGTGTTACAAGAAGCAAGTGTTGGACCTGGAGGAGGAGGGTCTGTGGCCGGAACTCCTGGACAGTGGAAAGATTGAGATTTGTGTCTCTGCCTGGTGAGTGTGATGGCAAGTGAAAGTGAAAGTGAAGTCACTCAGTCGTGTCCAACTCTTTGTGACCCCGTGGACTGTAGCCTACCAAGCTCCTCTGTCCATGGGATTTTCCAGGCAAGAATACTGGAGTGGGTTGCCATTTCCTTCTCCAGAGGATCTTCCCGACCCAGGGATCAAACCCGGGCTTCCCGCATTGGAGGCAGACGCTTTAACCTCTGAGCCACCAGGGAAGCCCTAAAAAAATAGCTTTAAAAACAGGGCTGACCTTGGCATGGGTGACAAGGTGTGTAGGCCTCCCAACAACTCCTTAGATTAAGCAGGAAGGGAAATGACTTCACCACCAATGAGCTTTACTACTTAGCCGTATCCACTCCCTGAACCCTCTCCTGACCCCCAAACGGACCTGGATGGGAAGATGCCAGGTTGGATCCTGTGCAAAGGACTTGGTTTAGGAGGAGGCAAGATAGAGTTGGCTAAGAGGTCAGATTCTGGAGTCAGACTTCCCACACTCAAACCCTGGCTTCCCAGCTTTGTGGCCATTTTTTTTTTTTTTTTTAATGTTAAGTTTCAAGTCAGCTTTTTCACTCTCCACTTTCACCCTCTTTATACTTACATGCAAAATGAATTGGGTTCTAGGCTTGGATTAACAGGCTTGCCTCTTGCAAGAAAACACCCGGGACACCGACTTAAAGCAGGAGGAATCCGGGATGGCTCTCCCCTAGGGGGCTCTGTCCTGTGCCTGGCTACCCAATGACACTCCTATTACTGTGATATAAAAATACACCTATAACTTTCCCTAGAGGCCCGTGGGGTGTTTTATACAGGCTTGTCTCCTAGGAGCCATTACTCTCTAATCATTAGCTTCCAGGCAGTAGGCTCTTTTGGAACCCAATTATATTTGTTTTTCTTTTTAATCAGAGTACAGCATGGGGTGTAATTCCAGGAATTAATAGAGATTGTCTCTGGAGGAGGAAATTGAAGAATGAAAATGACTTGTCAGATTCTGGCCTTTTATCCTACTTGAAGTTTTTAAACATTTTTCTAAAGCCATATTTTTGGACTCATAATTGGATTACAATCAATTTTCATAATCTCATTACCAAATAAGATTCCCCCAGCTTTTACATTACATTAGAAAATGATGTATTGCTGGGACTTCACTGGTGGTCCAGTGATTAAGAGTCCACCTTCCATCGCAGGGGGTGCAAGTCTAAACTCTGGTCAGGGAATTAAGATCCCTTGTGCGTCTCACTGCACCACAAAAATTAATAAATAAAAAAATTTTTAAATACAGTGTATTGCTATGGACTGTGAGTTCTAAGATTTGCTTCAAATTGCCTGGGGGAGCCAGTGGGTGGGAGTAGAGATGAAAGCAAATTGGTCAGGAGTTAACTGTTGGGGTTGACTGCTTCTTCCATTCTTCTTCCACTTTGGGACATGTTTGAAAACCTCAATAGCAAAAAAATTTTTGACAGTGTATATATTGAAAAGAAATTTTCCCCCTATAATAGTCACCCCATCTCTTAGAATTCAGGGTCTCCCACCCAGATTGCTATGACCCCTTTTCCCCTTCCTTGCTCTGTTTCGCATAGCACCGATCACCTTCCAACACGCGACGTCATTTACATGTCACATCTACTGCCCATCATGGCCCAGTGAATCACAGTACATTTCATGCTTATTCCATAATAAAATGGAGTCTTTTCTTTAATTGTGAAGACAATGTTGGGGGATTGGCAGATTCTTTAATGATTTCCCAAAAGTATCTAATTTGCTTACACTGTCTCCTGTTCACCTTGTCTCTTCTCCTAGAAGGTAAGTTCCCTGTCCATTTTACCAGCTGATTTGAAAACCATGGGTAGCTTGCATTTTATTTATTTATTTATTTTTGGACGAAGTTGGTATAGAGGTTAAAAGCAAGAATTCTAGTGCCACCCTGGCTAGGTTCAAATATTAGCTCTGTCACCTACTATCTATGTGACCTTGGGCAGGTCACTTAGCCTATTTTCTTATCTTTGAAGCAGAGACATAGCCACACCTACCCCAGGTTGCTAACCTGACTGGTAGTAAAAGGGTCCATGAACACTGGCTGGATTATTACTGGTTACAGCACTCATTTAGGAAATCAAACAGAAATGCATTTGATTCCTACTGGAGCCTGTTTTATCTCTTGTTAGTGGTGCTGGGGACTTCTCTGGCGGTCCAGTAGTTAAGATTCTGTGCTACCACTGCAGGGAGTGTGGGTTCCATCCCTGGTCAGGGAACTAAGATCCCACATGCTACCTGGTGTGGCCAAAAATTGGAAAAACGATAATGATGCCAGGCCCTTAATTGTTCTAGAAGCTAAGGGATATGAAGCCTCCTGCCCAGATGCCTGACCGAATAACAGCAGATGTTCAGCACCGAGGGCCTTACAGCCTGGTGAGGGATGCTCCAAAGGGCCAGTGGTGGGGATGACAGACAGACTCTGGATCCCGGCATCTCCTGCTCCTCCCTCCACTGTGGCTTCTGTGATTTGGTCCCTTAATTACCCTGAAGGTTTGAACAGAGTCTGAAGGAAGGAAGTCTGGAGAACAGGGCCTGAGACAGGGCTGGGAGGGCATGGCAAGCAAGCCTGGGAGGAAGGGACAGGGAGAAGGGGGAGGAAGGCAGAAATGGCTAGTCACTGGGAGAATGGAGCCAGGGCGGGGGGAGGGGAGGAGTGGGAGGGGAGGAGGGGC
>SJYT01081922.1:213559-238698 GCA_006410635.1 Cephalophus harveyi
GACAGCCTTTGGGTGCGGGAGGCAGGGGTGTGGCCTGCGGAGGCTCCAAGTCCCTGATGTCTGGACCCTGGATCTCCAGCAGCCGCAGCCGCAGGGCCTGGCGAGGAGACCACGGAGGCCTCAGCCTCCCAGGGCCTGCCCGCCTGTGTTCCCGCTTCCAACCCCGAACCCGAGGAGGCGCCCGGCTTAAGCCAACTGCCCATCGAGATGCTCCTGGAAGTGCTGAGCTACCTGCCCACAAGCGTGCTGCTCGGGCAATGCCGCCACGTGTGCCGGTACTGGCGCTACCTGGTGGACACCCGGGCCGTGTGGCTGAGCATCTTACCCTACAGCCACGCTAAGCTGTGGCCCGTCTTCCGAACCTGCCTCCCCGGAGACGACGACGACGACCCCAGGCCCTGCCTCCTGGGCCGCTTCTGCGAGCGCAGACCCTTAGGACGCAATCTCTGCCCGAACCTCCACGGCATAGGTGGGGAGCCCAGGAAAAGAGGTCTCAAGGGTGCCCATGGGATGGTTTGGAGGTGCGGGGCAGAGAGGAGAGGCTCAAGGAAACCCCTGGGACTTATCCGTGGGCTGACAGGCAGGCCAGAAACTTGGGCACAAACATTTTTTCATTTAACAGATGCCTTCCTGCCTTGGAGGACAGTCAACTGTAGAAGCTGGAGAGAGGAGGAAAGCTGGGAGGACGACCGCAGGCTAGTTCCCGAGGCCTCTTTCCAGCCTTTCTACAGGTGCACGTCCCTCTTCCCCAAGGGCTGGGGTGGGCGGTGGTGAGTTCTTGCCTGGTTCTCACTGACCCTTTCCCCTCTCTCCCAGGTGGTGTTACAAGAAGCAAGTGTTGGACCTGGAGGAGGAGGGTCTGTGGCCGGAACTCCTGGACAGTGGAAAGATTGAGATTTGTGTCTCTGCCTGGTGAGTGTGATGGCAAGTGAAAGTGAAAGTGAAGTCACTCAGTCGTGTCCAACTCTTTGTGACCCCGTGGACTGTAGCCTACCAAGCTCCTCTGTCCATGGGATTCTCCAGGCAAGAATACTGGAGTGGGTTGCCATTTCCTTCTCCAGAGGATCTTCCCGACCCAGGGATCAAACCCGGGCTTCCCGCATTGGAGGCAGACGCTTTAACCTCTGAGCCACCAGGGAAGCCCTAAAAAAATAGCTTTAAAAACAGGGCTGACCTTGGCATGGGTGACAAGGTGTGTAGGCCTCCCAACAACTCCTTAGATTAAGCAGGAAGGGAAATGACTTCACCACCAATGAGCTTTACTACTTAGCCGTATCCACTCCCTGAACCCTCTCCTGACCCCCAAACGGACCTGGATGGGAAGATGCCAGGTTGGATCCTGTGCAAAGGACTTGGTTTAGGAGGAGGCAAGATAGAGTTGGCTAAGAGGTCAGATTCTGGAGTCAGACTTCCCACACTCAAACCCTGGCTTCCCAGCTTTGTGGCCTTGGGCAAGTCACAGGGTGCCTACGTTTCCCTGTCTTCATAAGGCAAGGTTCTATGTCAGCCACAGAGCCAGTGCTTTGAAGTGTGACCTGTTTCAGCAGCCTTCATGATCCTTGATCCTGTGGGTTAATGTGTGTTTTGAAACCTCGAATTGAGAAGTTCAGAGAGGTGAGGTCACTTGTTCAGGTGGCACAGCTGGGGCTTGGCGGGACCTGGCATTAGACTCATACTTGTCTGACTCCAGAGCTTGTGCTCTGTTTGATGGTCTTGAAACCAGGATGCTCCATGAAGATCTTCCATGGGATACCTCACTCGGATTATTTAAGGGAGGCAAGTTCCAAATCCTCTACCATTTTATGTACCCTCTTCTCAAATTACTCAGCTATAGGTTACATTTATGATGGGGGCATTGTATGATTATTCTTTCCCAATTTCCTGTCTCTCAGCCTTTCAGTTTTATAGAAAAAGTCATTCACTAAGGTGTATGGTCCCTAGATGTAAAGGCCTCTGGGGAAACAGGCAAAGTGAGATTGAAATTTGAAATTTTGGTCTTACCACATTCACTTTCAGTCAAAACACCATAAACTTCCCCTCTCTGAAAATTCATCTCTTTCAGAAATATATTTACAATCAAATTCTTTATTTGACTTCATAATTTGTGCTAGTGGTAAAGAATCCACCTGCCAATGCAGGAGACACAAGAGACTTGGGTTCAATCCCTGGGTTGGGAAGATCCCCTGGAATAGGAAGTGGCACCCCACTCCAGCACTCTTGCCTGAGAAATTCCATGGGCAGAAGAGCCTGGTGGGCTACTTTCCATGGGGGTCACAAAAAGTCAGACACAACTGAGTGAGTACACACACTTAGCCGATTAACAATGTTCTGATAGTTTCAAGAGGACAGCAAAGGGACTCAGCCATACATATACATATATCCATTCTCCTCCAGACTTCCCTGCCATCCAGGCTGCCACATAACATTGAACAGAGTTCCAGGTGCTAGACAGTAGGTCCTTATTGGGATCCATTTTAAATATAGCTGTGTGTACCTGTCCATCCCAAACTCCCTAACTCTCCCTTCCCTCCATCCTTCCCCACCCCCCGCAACCATCAGTTCGTTCTCTAACTCTGTGACTGTTTTGTAAGTTCGTTTGTATCATTTTCTTTTTAGATTCCACATATAAGGGATGTCATAGGGTATTTCTCCTCTGTCTGACTTCACTTATTATGACAAACTCTAGGTACATCCATGACAAATGACATTATTTCATTCTTTTTAATGGCTGAGTAATATTTCATTGTATATAGGGGGTTTTATCAATGTTTAATATCAGCCTCCAAATCAACTGATACTACATGAGGCATCCTTAGTCATATTGCTGGTTTTCCTGGAGTGGCTAGCCCCTATTATAGTCTATCTGTGTGGTTGTGGCTAGCCTCCACCAAATCATATTGGCAGGCTTATCCCAGACAGAGATACTCCTATCAGACATAAAATTGCAAGGATCCAGAGATTACCTCTCAATGTCAGATGGCAATGACCATAGCTTTGAACAGGGCAAAATTCCTTTCTACACAATATCTTTTCGGGAATCCATATGATTCCAATTTGCAGCAATGTCTGGCAGCCACTTGTAGGTAACAGTTCAGCCAAAAAGAAAAATGTTTAGCACTTAGGAAATTTTAAATTTCTACTTATATTCTTTGTGTGCATGTTGTTGGCCCAGAGCAGTAGGAAAGGTAAATCACATGAACATAAACATATATTGTTATTATATAAGGATAAAATCTGGAAAAAGTAGTGTGTACCTTTACACCTAAGAAGTGATATGATACCTCTGTGAAGGAAGTTACTACTTTGTGTATACATATATATATGTATGTGTGTGTATATATATATATATATATCTCTCTCTCTCTCAAATTAATCTTGTTTTTACATTTGTATTTTTGACGCCAAAAAATGTACATAGCTTGTGTGTGCAAGTCAATGAATTATTACAAAGTAAACATATTCACTTAAATCAAAAACAGAAGGTTAAAACAAAAAAGCAGAATGTTGCCAGCAAACACCACCCTCAGCACCGCTCATGCCCCATTCCCATCACTTCCAATCCAGCGGTAGCGCCATCTTGAATTCTGTTACCATAGGTCACTTTTGTCCGTTTTGGTGCTATGTATATATATGGAGTTATACCGTATATAGTGTGTATCTGGCTTCTTTCAACCACATGTTTGTAAATTCACCCATAACTGTATGTAGCTGCAGTCTCCTTTCATGGCTTCATAATTCATTGTGTGAATATACCATGTGTGCATAGGTGCTCAAGCGTCTGAGTTGTGTCTTTGCGACCCCATGGACTGTAGCCTGCCAAGCTCCCCTGTCCATGGGATTTCCCAGGCAAGAATACTGGAGTGGGTTGCCATTTCCTACTCCAGGGATATCTCCCCAACCCGGGGTTCTTTACCACTACAGCCACCTGGGAAGTCCAATAATTAATTCTCTTCTCTGGTGGCTCCCAGTAAGGAGAAGCTCCTAAGTGGAGGTGCCGGGGTTTGAACCAGGGGCCTTGTGCGAGCCAAACATGTGCTCTACGACCAAGCTACACCCCCACTCAATCTATCCATTTACCAGTAGCGGACATTGGGTATTGTGTCTCTGAATGCTATTTGATGTCCGATTACCAATTTACTTAGATTCCCTTGGATCCTTCTAAGTGACTAAGAAAATTGTATCTTAAACATCACCATTGAATACATTGGAAATGAAATCTTTTGCCACCAGCAAAACATAGAAAGAGAAATAATATGGTAGGAGGTATCTTGAAGAGCATGGCTCTAGGTCATTACTTCTGAAATGAATGTGCATGTGGACCGCTGGAGAGGGTGTTTAGGGCAGATGGATTCCTTGGGGAAGCAGAGGGGCCAAGCCCCCACGTGACCCTGAGGCTGCCAGTCCTGGGGACCACAGCACCATTTTGGATTTTTAGACTTGGGAAGGCCATTCAGGTAGAGGAGGCAGATGCCCGAAGAGGTGGGGTGGCAAGTTCAACCTTCAAGATTTCCCTTCTCCCACAGGTGGGCAGACCAAGAAGCCTCGGTCTGTCTGTATGAGCTGATTGTCCAACTTCTAGATGACAAGCAGGCCAAGCTGCATCATTTCTCTCCTAGGCCAGTCCATCAAGGGACAACCAGTATCCCTTTTAAGGTGAGTCTGACAAGGGCAAAGAGAAAGAATGGTATGGCTTATGATGATCTATTGCTAAAAAATAAATTTCCCCCAAATTTAGTGGTTTAATATCAACAGCAGTCATTTTATCTCCTCTCATGATTTCTATCAGGAGGGCTCTGGTGAGAGTTTCTGACTCCAGTCTCTTATGAAGTTCCGTTTCAGACACTGGCTGGAGCTAAAGGGCAGGGTGGGCTGTGAGTGTGTACTGCAGCTGGTGGCTGGCCAGGCAGCTCTTGGTTTAGTCTCAGAGCTTGGCCTTGGGCTCTCACTGTTTGTTCTCGTTGGGGCTTCCTCACAGCATGGCAGCTTCGGGGCAGGCAGCTGCCTCCTGGTGGCTCAGGCTCCACCGAGAGGCTGCTGGAGAAGCCAGCAGAAGCTGCATTGCCTCTGTGACCCCGCCATGGAAGTCACTTGGTGAAAGTCACTCAGCATCACTCCCACCACCCTCTTGGTTTCAATGAGTCAACCCGCCCAGATTCAAGGGGGTGGGAATTACACTCCACCCCTGGGTGGAGAGTGACATGATTCTAGAAGGGCATATGTAAGTGGAAACATTGCAGCCATCTAGGGAAAATACCACCTGCCAGAAAGCCCCCAACTCAGCTTTTGAGGGGAAGGCCACGGCACAGTGGGACTTAACCTCTTTTTCTGCCTACAGACCAACCACCTGTTCTGCAACCTCAAGAAGGGCGTCCGCTTTGTGTCTCTGGAACACTGGATTTGGGACATGGGGTTCCTGCCTGAGGACTATGGAATCATCGTGCCCAAGGCCAGTGTGATTGTACAGGTCCGTCAACTAGTAGAGGACTGTCCTTGTTAAACAACCTAACCGTGCCTTCCAGCACCATTGGCTGGGCCACCGCAATAATCAAGGGCTTGTAGTTCCTGGCATCCTGGGATCTCCTGGGTCCATTCAAGGGTTCTTACTGAGCCCTGTCTTTAAATTCTATGAGAAGAACATTTTTCCATCAGGTCTACTGGCTGCTGCTGCTCTAATGCAGCCCTTGTTCTACAGAGTGGAGACACACAGGTGAGCACAGAGAAATAGTGCGAGGGCTCCTCACCCTCCCCCACACGCCAGGCCCCTCTGGTTCTGCCCCCGTACCCTCTGCCCTTCTGCTCCTGCTGCAGAGGCTTCGTTGGTCACTTCCAAGAAGCCCTCTCCTCACCTCTAAACTAGAAGCTCAATCCCTGTGGCTGAGTAATTCCAGCCCCTAAAGTGTGATTTCAAACCTGGGACCAAGACTCAAGAGCTGAAAGTAAAACTAGCTCAAAAAATGCTTGGAGGCAGAGGGTTCTGCCCACCCTGGGAGCAATGCATTGGTCCCCTGTATACAACTGCTCTGAGTTGTATAGTGTATAAAATTATTTTGTTACTTTGAAATTCTTTTTAAATATGGAGAGAGGAATGTATCTGTCGATCATAGGTAATAAAATTTTGCCAAAGCTGAATAGAAATACAGTGTTAACAGCTTGATGACTACTCAGTTCAGAGTAAGGCGTTGTTTCAGTTGAGAGAAAATTGTACAGAAGAAAACAACTGTAGAAGACATTCCCCAGCCAAGAGAATGGAAGAGTCAGAACCCGATTTCCCAGGCTCTAAGGAAATCATGGGATTAGAGATGATCGGTCAGGGTTAGAAGTTTAGGCAGGTGGTGGACGTGGGCACAGTGTCACAGTGACACCATATTTGAACATTCTGGTCATGCGGATAAGAGAGAACCTTGCAACGGCAGGATCCGGCTGTCCCCACCCCAGTCCAGGGGTCGTGGCTGCCCCCTCCCTGCTGCAGGATCCCTAAGGAGCTCCTGGATGGAAAGCAGATGAAGCCGTTGCTGCCTTTGATGTATCCAAATGATCGGTCAGGGTTAGAAGTTTAGGCAGGTGGTGGACGTGGGCACAGTGTCACAGTGACACCATATTTGAACATTCTGGTCATGCGGATAAGAGAGAACCTTGCAACGGCAGGATCCGGCTGTCCCCACCCCAGTCCAGGGGTCGTGGCTGCCCCCTCCCTGCTGCAGGATCCCTAAGGAGCTCCTGGATGGAAAGCAGATGAAGCCGTTGCTGCCTTTGATGTATCCACCCTGAAGTGTCCCCCCACCTGCAGTAGAAGCTGGGACATACCCCGAGGGGGAGGGTGTTACGTCACTTTCATCCAAAGAGAAGTGTGACAGGTTGAAACTGGCCTGAGAGTCATGACCACATATAGTGTGTGGTTCTGGAGTAGATATTCTGGTTTGGACAGTGAAGCTCTGGAGGATATTTTTGGGTCAGCTGGAAGACTTTGGATAGAAGGAATATGAAACAAGCATTTACAGGAAGGGAAAGGTGGACACCATTGCCTGAAAAAAGAACCATATAATTTAATTTTGATGTATATATACCGCAGTCTGGTGTGCTGCAGTCCATTGGGTCGCAAAGAGTTGGACATGACTTAGGGACTGAACAACAATATATACTTCTATCTACATTATGCATATAAGCATTTATACACAGGTGTTTGTATATATGTATATATGCCACATTAAAATAGAATACGTATATATCCTTGTATTTGTATTCTTGATTGCCTTCTGGATATATACAGAAGAACGGAAGCACTGCAGGGTTATTGCAATGGTGACAGGTGCATAGTTGTGATTTTTGTAGTTACTGATTTTACTTATCTAAATTTCTCATTTTCTACAGGCTTATGTGTAGAAATATAGTGTTATACACAAATAAGTATTCTCCAATGCAATTTCCCTTTCCATAAATAACCACATTTAGAAATCGTCTTTGCTGACAAGGTTGTTTTGTGTGTGTGTGTATGATTCTACTCCTTTTTTTTTCCCCAAAAACTAAACTTTTTATTTTGTTTTGGGGTGTAGCCAGTTAACAATGCTGTGTTCATTCCAGATGAACAGCGAAGGGACTCAGCCATACATACACACGTGTCCATTCTCCCGATTCTAATTATTTGTGTTCGTGACGGCCCTTAGTGTGTGGAAGAGGACTCTGAGGTTCTCAGTGTTCTCATCTATTTGCACACATGAGATAGAGTCCATGATGGTTGCACATCCTCCGTGGCCATTCTCACCTCAAGTATTCGCTTGGGCCATGGCCACATTAAAAGTGGCCCCCCATTAACCAGGATGCAGTGGTAAGGAGCCATAGCTTCTAAAATGCCACTTGGCCAGCTTGAAAGCTTTTGTTTCTTAGCAGAGTTCTAACCATTTGTGAAACTTGGTTCACCCTGAAATTTCCTTCGGAAAGTTTTCACCACAGAAATAGTTGCCAGTTTTTAATTTATTTTATACAGTTCCTGTCTGTTCCTCTTGTATGGTCATTATTGTGTGTGCCAAAGTAGCTTTCCATTTAAGTTGTGTTTAATTTTGTCCTTATATGTTGCTTACTTCTCTTGGGCTGGGACTTTATCTTCCCAGGGACCAAGTAGCCCAAAGTCACTGCTTTTTTTATGACGATCATGATTAGCTGTTGGATTATTCTATAAAATTGAATTTTTCTCCTAGAAGTCACTGGAATCTTATATTATTCTTAAATATATGATTATTCTTTTGTGTGTATTGTTTAGATTTATTTAAGACAAACTAGTAAAGAATTTTAAAAACTATATACGTGTGTGTGTGGCTCACTCATTTTGCTGTACAGTAGACATCGACACAAGAGGCTCCCTGTCCACGGGGCATTTTTAGGCAGGAATACTGGAGTGGGTTGCCATTTCCTCCTCCAGGGGATCTTCCTGACCCAGAGTTTGAACCAGTGTCTCTTGCATCTCCTGTATTGTCAGGTGGATTCTTTACCATTGCGCCACCAGGGAAGCCCAAAAATTAACTCTACTTCAATAAAAAAAGACTAATGATAACAATAAACAATTTGAAATAAATAGAATATATAAAAACTAAAGGAAACTAAAGTCGTTCAGTCGTGTCCGACTCTTTGCGAACCTGTGGACTGTAGCCTACCAGGCTCCTCCATCCATGGGACTCTCCAGGCAAGGATACTAGAGTGGGCTGCCGTTTCCTTTTCTAGGGGATCTTCCCCACCCAGGGATTGAACCCAGGTCTCCCGAATTGCAGGCAGACATTTTGCCCTCTGAGCCACCAGGGAAGCCCATAAATAATATATGCTGCTGCTAAGCCGCTTCAGTCGTGTCCGACTCTGTGCGACCCCATAGATGGCAGCCCATCAGGCTCCCCCGTCCCTGGGATTCTCCAGGCAAGAACACTGGAGTGGGTTGCCATCTCCTTCTATAAATGGCAATAAAAATAATGTAAAGCCTCCATAGATGACCATTCTTAATATTTACATGTATATTTATATCCATTTAAAATGGATAGCCAACAAGTTCCATATAGCACATGAAACTCTGCTCAATGTTATGTTACAGCCTGGATGGAAGGGGAATTGGGGGGAAAATGGATGGAGTATATGTATGGTTGAGTCCCGTCGATGTTCACTTGAAACTATCACAACGTTGTTAATCAGCTACACCCCAATACAAAATAAAGTTTTTTAAAAAGGGTTACTTATTTTACTTATTTTGTTATGGGATTCTCTGGTAAAGAGTCTGCCTGCAATGTGGGAGATCTGGATTTGATCCCTGGGTCAGGAAGATCCCCTGGGGGAAGAAATGGCAACCCACTCCAGTATTCTTGCCTGGAAAATCCCATGGCTGGAGGAGCCTGGAGGGCTACAGTCCATGGGATTGCAAAGAGTCAGACACAACCGAGCACCTTCACTTCACTTAATTTTTTAATAGAGAATTCTGAATACAAACGTATGTAGAGAGGAGTATTTTTGTTATTCTTTTTAAACATATACTTCCTTTTTGGAGGGGCAGGGAAGGGCACAGTATGCAGGACCTTCTTTCCTGACCAGGGATGGGACCCATACCCCCTGCAGTGGAAGCTCAGAGTCTTAACCACTTGACAGCTGGGGAAGTTCCTTTCTCTTTTTTAAAGAACCCACAATACCAATGTCACACTGAAGGAATTACTCATGTCTTTTTCAATATATGGGATCACCTATTACTTATAGTTTCTAAATAGGCAGTTGCCAGTGAGGGATGCTACTGGGTAGGGTACACCTGAGATGCAGGCAGCTCTGCCTGAACCCTTCCGAGGAATGTTCTCATGGCCTGTGATTTTGGATATTCTGGCTGGACAGTTCAGTGAGAAGCAAGTAGTGGATTCCTCTGGAAGGAGGCAGGAGTTCCACACCCCCCAGGCCCATCTCCCCCTCAGGCTGGATCCCTCCTCCCACCCCTCTGCAGACCTTCCACACCAGAGCTCTTACTCCATCCAGGCCCTCCCTGGCTGCCCTCCTTGCCCCGCCCAGGACTCTCTTCTCAAATCTCCCTAGGTGTATTTCCCCTTCAAACAGATCTTGGATCTTTAAATCTCCTTATTTTGTTGTTGTGTTTTACTAGGAACCTGGCTCCAGTCAAACTTTTCTCAAGGTCTTGGTTATTTTATTTCCAAGTGTAGCCTCAATAGGAGGAAGTGCTTCTTCAGAGTGAAAAGGTTTTGCAGCTCTTTTCTGCTCTTGACCCGTGTCAATGAAAAATCAGTCGATTGAAGATAAGAACTGAAAAATTTTATTCGAGCCAAGTTTGAGGATTATAACCTGGGAAGAGCATCTCACAGAGTTCTGAGAACAGTTCTGTCCATTAGTGATCAAGACACAGTTTATATATAAGTTTTTTGAGACAGTAAACTATACATTAAATGATGTATTATTGACAGTTTACATGATCCAGTTTGAAGTGCCCAGTGTTTGTACACGTGACCTTTTACAAGGTCAAGAAGGAATGTTCTCCTTGAAGGAGTTGTCTTGTTGATGCTAAGAGAACGCTGTTTATGGTTGAGCATGTATTGCTGGTGGGGAGGTTTGGTCAATGCATAACGCTGATGCACAACGCATGGTGCTGGGAGAGGTGAGGGCAGAGAAGAATTTTTATGTTAAATTTTTCTTGTCTTCCCTGATGGCTCAGAGGTTAAAGCGTCTGCCTCTGATGCGGGAGACCTGGGTTCGATCCCTGGGTCGGGAAGATCCCCTGGAGAAGGAAATGGCAATCCACTCCAGTATTCTTGCCTGAAGAATCCCATGGGCGGAGAAGCCTAGTAGGTTACAGTCCACGGGGTCGCAAAGAGTCGGACACGACTGAGCGACTTCACCTTGTCACCTTCACCTTGCCATAAATATGAATTTTATTTCACACCCACTACAGACTTTTGGGTGGGGAGCTGAAAGGGTTTTACCTAAAATCTTATCTCCAATCCCGCATCCCCTAGCCCCACTCCAGGAGAATGGGCATATCAGGACTGAAACACCTTGAGGAAGGAGCTTGAACCCAACACCCAGGGCTGCCCTACTCAACCCTACCTCTAGGGAGTGAAAAGTGAAAGTGAAATCGCTCAGTTGTGTCCGACTCTGCGATCCCATGGACTGTAGTCTACCAGGCTTCTCTGTCCATGGGATTTTCCAGGCAAGAGTACTGGAGGGGGGTGCCATTTCCTTCTCCAGGGGATCTTCCTGACCCAGGGATCGAACGCAGGTCTCCAGCTTTGCAGGCAGAGGCTTTACCTTCTGAGCCACCAGGGAATATTACAGCAGGGAATCTAGGGAGTGAGGCTCTCTTCAAATCCCTCCCACCCTCCCGAGAGAGATTTTATTAACTACTTATCTCCTTCCTCCTAAGATCCTTCCTACCCTCTATCCACACAAAAGGCCCATTCCCAGTCAGATTTCTTCCCTGGAATCAAAACACCTCCCAGCTCTACTCCTGTTAACAGGATAGGTGAACCAGGGCCAGGAAAACCAAGTTTGTGGAACTTCTAATGACCTTGGGATATTCCTGCAGCCTGCCTCCCAGTGCTCTGAGGTTCAAGAACTTTTTACTTCTGCAAACCAGACTTTCAGGGCTCCCCCCGCCTCTGCACAGTACTCCCCACTTCCCAAACACACCTTCAAAGATGCACCTGCATGCCCACTCAACACTTCCCTGTCCATTCTTGTGGCTTCACTGGATCAGAGCCAACTGCAACCTTCCTGCCTCTCTGGAGAATAATTTCTCATGCAGCCTCTACCACCTTGAAATGAAATACTTAGGGATTTCCCTAGTGGCAGAGTGGATAAGAATCCACATGCCAGGACAGGGGCCATGGTTTTGATCCCTGGGTCAAGAAGATCCCCTAGAGGAGGAAATGGCAACCCACTCCAGTATTCTTGCTTGGGAAATTCCATGGACAGAGGACCCTGGCGGGTGACAGTCCATTTGGTTCCAAAGAATCGGACGTGACTGAGTGACGATGTATCAAGCCCGCCTTTACCATCTTGGAATGAAATACTTAGATAATGAAACCTGTGTCCACAGAGAATTCTTCTAATGTTAATAAAATGTCCCAAATATAATGTATACAGGGTAAAGGTGAAATAAAAGGAGAGAAATTCATAATTATTTAAAATTCTTCTTTTTTTCCTTTTTTTGGCCACATGGCTTGCCAGGGAAAGTTTTGGACCTCCAAGAAATTCCTGAGAAATTCATAATTGAAAGAACATGTAGGGGGAGGAGAGGGTGGGACAAATTGAGACAACAGCACTGATATATCCCTATATATACACCGCTGCTGCTGCTGCTGAGTCACTTCAGTCGTATCTGACTCTGTGCGACCCGAGAGACGGCAGCCCACCAGGCTCCGCCACCCCTGGGATTCTCCAGGCAAGAACACTGAAGTGGGTTGCCATTTCCTTCTCCAATGCATGAAAGTGAAACGTGTAAGTGAAGTCGCTCAGTCGTGTTCGACTCTTCGCTACCCCATGGACGGCAGCCTACCAGGCTCCTCCGTTCATGGGATTTGCCAGGCAAGAGTGTTGGAGTGGGGTGCCATATATATACACTACCATGTGTAAAATGGATAGCAAGTGGGAAGCTGCTGGATAGCACAGGAGCTCAGCTCCCTGCTCTGTGATGACCTAGAGGGATGGAACTGGGGCCAGGGGGAGGCTCAAGAGGAATGGATATAAGTGTTACTCACTCAGTCGTGTATGCCTCTTTGCGACCCCATATATTATAGCCCATCCGGCTCCTCTGTCCATGGGATTCTCCAGGCAAGAATACTGGAATGAGTTTGTTGTTCAGTCACTCGATCGTGTCCGACTCTTTGCGACCCCATGGACTGCAGCCCGCCAGGCTTCCCTGTCCTTCACCATCTCCCGGAGTTTGCTCAAACTCAGGTCCATTGAGTCAATGATGCCATCCAAACATTTTGTCCTCTGTTGTTCCCTTCTCCCCCTGCCTTCAATCTTTCCCAGCATCAGGGTCTTAATAGTGAATCAGCTTTTCACATCAGGTGGCCAATTATTGGAGTTGGGTAGCCATTCCCTTCCACAGGGCATTTTTCCAACCCAAGGATCTCCTGCATTACAGGTGGATTCTTTACCATCTGAGCCATCAGGGAAGCACCTATATATGCATAAAGCTGATTCAAGTTGTTGTACAGCAGAAACTAACACCACATTGTCCAATTAAAAATTAATAAATAAGTACAATAAAAAAAAAAAGAATATGTATTTCAATATGCAAATGATACTTGGGCTTGCTCCCAGTAAGACTGTGTGGTCAGGCCACTCAAGATGGCTGTTCTCTTGCTTTCTTTACACACTTTGCCCTACCAGTGCCTGCTCCACCTACACCCTATGCACACGGGCACATGGCTGATACCTCCATACTTGCCCAGGCCCCATCTAGTGATTGTTCTTATCAAAGGGGCAGTGAGGAACTTGCCCTTCTGGCTTCCCTGGTACTACTGACCCCACCTGACATCAATTCCCCTGTAACTGGTAATCTTCCCCCCAACCCTGACCCCCACCCTGGGAGTAAAGACAGCCACCACATCCTGCCCCCGTGTTCTGCCCACCAACCTCTGCACACAGTGGGCTGTCGTTCCAGGGCCTTGCTTCAAATGTGCAAGCTTCCCCATCCACTAAACTACTTATGTCTCTGTCGCTGACTCAGGGTTCTTTCTTTGGTCTTGAGGTTGGGCAAGCACAGGCCTTGTAGGCCGGTGAGGGGTAGCCCAACAAGATTTAATTACTCAAAGTGTGGAGAGCAGTCATCAGCATCCTTTGGGAATTTGTTACAGATGCAGATCTGATTCAGAGCTTGGATTTTAAAACCTTCCCAGGGCATGTGAAAAATCCCCAGGGTGTTCAGACTTCTCTGTGGATGCCTAAGGCTCCATAAGTCCCAGAGCTGGCACTGCCTACATGAAGAGATTTTGTGGTTTTCTGAATTGAAGCATAATAACTAGCAAAGTACCAACAAAGTCAAGGACACTCTTCCAATTGACAGAGTAATTGCATTCCTGGACTTCTCAGTGTCTATTTTTTTTTAATTATTGTTACTTTTTTATTATAGTCGCTTTACAATCTTGTGGCTCAGCTGGTAAAGAATCTGCCTGCAATGCAGGAGACCTGGGTTCAATCCCTGAGTTGGGAAGATCCTCTGGAGAAGGGAAAGGCTACCCGCTCCAGTATTCTGGCCTGGAGAATTCCAGGGACTATACAGTCCATGGGGTTGCAAAGAGTCGGACACGACTGAGCAACTTTCACTTTCACTTCACTACAACAATAATATAGTTGGCTTAAATATAGCTGGGTTAGTTTCTGCTGTACAGCAAAGTGAATCAGCTGTACATGGATTTCCTTCCCACTTAGGTCACCAACGAGCACTGAGTGGAGTTCCCTGTGCTATACAATATGCAAATGATACAAATGCAAATGATGCTTGGGCTTGCTCCCAGTAAGACTGTATGGTCAGGCCACGCAAGATGGAATAAAAAGGGCTGAGGTGGCGATGGGAACAAGCGAGGCAAGGTGAAGGCCCACTGGTGAGGAGCACTGGCTGAGATGCAGGGTGAGACTCGGGGCGCAGAGCGGGGTTGGCTGCGGGCGCTGGGGCGCACCAGGTGAAGAGCGGCTGCGGTGGTCGGCTGGCAAGGACGGGCTAGGAGTCTGGGGACTTGAAGGGGCGGCTGCTAGGGTGTGGGGGCGACAGCTTTTGGGTGCAGGAAGCAAGGGCGTCGCCTGCGGAGGCTCCAGGTCACTGATGTCTTACGCTGGCTCTCCAGCAGCAGCAGCCGCGGTGCCTAGCGAGGAGACCATGGGCGCCTCAACCTCCTGGGGCCTGCTCGCCCGCGTCCCAGCTCCGCACCACGAACCACAGGAGGCTCCGGGCCTGAACCAACTGCCCATCGAGATGCTCAGGAAGGTGCTGAGCTACCTGCCTCCAAGCACGCTGCTCCGGCAATGCCGCCCGGTGTGCCGGCGCTGGCGAGACGTGGTGGACAGCTGGGACCTGTGGCGGAGCATCCTGCCCTGGAAACACCCCGACCTGTGGCCCGTCATCCGCACCTGCCTGCCCCCTGCTGACGACCCCGGGCCCTGCATCCTGGGCCGCTTCTGCGAGCGCAGACCCATAGGACGCAAGCTCACCGCGAACCCCCCGGGCAAAGGTGAGGACCCCAAGAAAGGCATCGATCCTCGTGCGGGTGGGTGGGAGGCAGTTTTTCTGCAGCTAAAACTTGGTGGCTGGGGCAGAGATGGAGCCTGTTGGGAGGAGCGGAGGGGCGAGGCCACCCTGGAAACCCTTGGGACTTAACGTGGGCTGGAGGGCAGGCAAGGAACTTGATCACAAACCTTTTTCATGTAACAAAAGACCTCTGGAACTGTATGATGCTGAGCTGTAGCGATGGCTCGGAGGAAGAGGAAGACTTGGGGGTCAGGCTGAAGACTTCTGGGGAGATGAGCTACAGTCCTGCCTACAGGTGAATGTCCCTAGTCCCCCGGGTCAGGGCGGTGGTGAATTTTTGCTGGGTCTCATTGATCTTGCTCTCTCTTTCATAGGTGTTGGTACAAGGGAGAAATTTTGGACCTGGAGGAGGAGGGTCTGTGGCGGGAACTCCTGGATAGTGGAAAGATTTGGATTTCTGTCTGTCGCCGGTGAGTGTGAGGCTAAAAACAGCCCTTTTGTTCAGTGCTGACCTTGGCATTGGTGATGTCATTTACGCCTCCTAGCAACACCTTGGGCCTTCCCACGTCACTCAGTGGTGTAAGGAATCTGCCTGCCAATGCAAAAGATGTGGGTTCGATCCCTGGGAGGGAAAGATCCCCTGGAGAAGGGGATGGCAACCCACTCCAGTATTTTTGCCTGGAAAATCTCACAAACAGAGGAGCTTGGCGGGCCGCAGTCCATGGGGTTGCAAAAGAGTGGGACAAGACTTAGCAGCTAAATAACAACCCCTTAGGATAAAGTAAGAAGGGAAATGACTGGGCCACCTTCATAGAGCAAAAGTCCACTCCCTGAACCCTCTGCTAACACCCTAAAGGGACTTGGATTGGAAGATGCCTGATTGGATTCAATATAGAGGGCTTGGTCCCAACTAAATCTCATCTGTGAATGAATTTACAGGGTCTAGATGGGTTCAATTTCCTGGGTTTAGATGGAGGCAAGATAGAGTTGGCTAAGGGGTCAGATTCTGGAGCCAGAACCTCTCACATTCAAACCCTGAATTTTTCATTTTGTGGCCTTGGGCAAGTCACAGTGTGCCTCTTAAAAATAGGGTTATATGTCAGGCACCAAGCCAGTGCTGTGGAGTTTGAGCTTTTTCAGCACCCTTCATGGTCCTTGATCCTGCAGGAATGTGTATTTTGAAATCTCAAATTGGGTAGTTCAGAAAGTAGAGGTGACTTCTCCTAGTGGCCAAGCTAAAGGCTTGGCCAGATCTGGCATTAGGCTCAAACTTGTTTGACTCTTAGAGCTTGTGCTCTGTATGACGGTCTTGAACTTGGGGTACATGAAAGAACTTCCAAGGGATACCTGACCTGGATGATTTTAAGTGAGGTACACCCCAAATCCTGTACACTTTTACGTTCTCTGTTGTAAAATTACTCAGCTGCAGTTCACACCTATGGTGGGAGCGTCATTGTTTATGCTTCTCAGTTCCTATCCCATAATGCTCCCGTTTTATTTTGTTTTGTTTTCCTTAATTCATCTGTGCCATATCTTAGTTGCAGCTCTCTAGTTGTGGCACTTGGGCTTAGTTGCTCCAAGGCATGTGGGATCTTAGTTCCCCAACTAGGGATCCAATCCGAGTCCCTTGCATTGAAGGGTGGATTCTTAACCACTGACTCCCAATGGTCCAGTTTTATAGAAAAAGAAAACCCCTGAACTAAGTTCTTTTGGGGCCTTATGCCTCCAGGTCATCCTAAGTCATGTTGGTCTTACTGGAGTGGCTCGCCCCCAGTGTACACTATGTGGACATGGACAGCCTCCACCAAATTGCATTGTAGTGTGTCCAGTATGACCCAAAGTCCCCAGGTGAACAAAGGTACTCCGCACTTAGCGTTTCATGGTCACAGGAAAAGTTTTGAATAGGTATTTATAACTGTGTATGTGGTTGGCACAGAACAGTTTGAAAGGTAAGTCAAAAGAACATATATTAGTACTATGTTAGGGTAATAGTACTATATTGCGGAGAAGGCAATGGCAACCCGCTCCAGTACTCGTGCCTGGAAAATCCCATGGACAGAGGAGCCTGGTGGGCTGCAGTCCATGGGGCCGCTAAGAGTCAGACACAACTGAGCGACTTCACTTTCACTTTTCACTTTCATACATTGGAGAAGGAAATGGCAACCCACTCTGGTGTTCTTGGCTGGAGAATCCCAGGGAGGGGGAGCCTGGTGGGCTGCCGTCTATGGGGTCGCACAGAGTCGGACACGACTGAAGTGACTTAGCAGCAGCAGCAGCAGGATACTTTTGTGGAAGAAGTAGAATGTACATCTAAAAAGTGAAGTGATACAGTGAAGTTGGTGTAAAGGAAACTACCTCTTTGTGTATCTGTATAGTCCCTTACTCTTAAGTGATATGAAAAACAGAACATTGCCAGCAAACCTACCCTTAGAATCCCTCACGCCCCATTCCCCATCACTTCCAATCTAAAGGCAGCACCATCCTGAATTCTACTGACATAGATCAGTTTTGCCATTTAGGTGCTTAATACATAGAGAGTCATGCAGAATACAGTTTGGCCTCTTTCAGTGAACATGTTCGTAAATTCACCCATAATTATAGGTAGCTGCAGTTTCCTTTTACACTGTGTAATATTGCATTATATGAATATACCATAATTTGTCCATTTAGCATTGATGGACATTGGATGTTTCTTTGAATGTTGCTGGGTATTCCATCACCAGTTTATTTAGATTTCCCCTGGATCCTTTAAAATGACTAAGAAAAACACATTGGAAATGACATCCTTTTCCACTAGTGAAAGAATGAGAAACAATATGGGGAAAAAAAATAATATAGGAGGGGATATCTTGAACAGCACAGCTCCCGGTCATAGCATACAGACCAGCTAGGGAGCTCATTTAGTCCAGATGCATTCCTTGGGTATGCAGAGGTTCTAAGCTCCCATGTAACAAGCACTGGCAGGTAATGATTGTACTTGTTGGGGGACCACCGTTTTGGATTTCCACATCGGAAGGCCACTGAGGTAAAGCAGGCTGGCCCTCAGAAGTGGGATGGCAAGTCCGTCTTAAAGATCTTCTCCTCCGGCAGCTGGACAGAGCAACAAGGCAGTGACCGGATGTATCAGCTGGTCGTCAAGCTTCTAGATGCCAACTATGCCATCTTGCATTATTTCTTCCATAAACGTTTTCCTGTCCGGCCGCGGACAGGCAGTTTCTCCTTTCGGGTGAGTCTCTGACAGGGGTGAGGGGAAAGAATGGTGGGGTCTGTAACGAACTACTGTTGCCTAACAAATTGGCCCAAATTTACTGGTCTAATATTAACAAGGCTCATCTTACCACCTCCCATGACTAGGTCTCAGCTGCGAGTTGCTGACTTTGTTCTCTCATGTAGTTCCATTTCAGACATTGGCTAGAGCTGAAGGGCAGGGTGGGCTGTGAGCGTGTATACAGCTGGCTGAGCAGCTCCTGGTTTACTCTCAGAGCTTGGCCATGGGATCTCCCTGCTGGGAGTAGTTTGGGCTTCCTCACAACATGGCAGCTTCGAGGAAACCAGCTGCTTCCTGGTGATTCAGCATACCACACTCTTGGTTCCAGTGAAACCCTCCCAGATTCAAGGGGGTGGGAATTAGATCCTACCCTTGGGTGAGGAGTGGCGTGATTCTAGAAGGACATGTGGAAGTAGAGACATTGTTGCAGCCATCTATGGAAAATACCACCTGCCAGAAGGCCCCCAACTCAGCTTTTGAGGGGAAGGCCTTGGCACAATGGGACTTAACTTCTTTTTCTGCCTACAGATCATGCACGCATTCACCAACATCAAGAAGGGCGTCCGCTTTGTGTTGTTTGACCACAGTGTCGAGGGCTATGATTCGTGGCCTGAGCAGTGTGGAGTCTGCCGGCCCCAATCCAGTGTCATCGTACGGATCCGTCCCTAGGCTGTCCCTTAAGACAACGTGACCGTACCTTCCAGGAGCTGGGACCTGTGGCCAGACCACCTTAGTAATCAAGAGCGTGTAGCTCCTGGCATCATGGGATCTCTCCTGGGTCCAATCAAGGGTCCTACTGGGCGCTGTCTTTAAATTCTATGAGAAACTATGAGAAGAACATTCTTACATCGGGGTTACTGACTGAACGCAGCCCCTGTTCTACGGAGTGGAGATACACGGATGAAAACAAGGAAATGGTGAGAGGGCTCCTCACCCGCCCCGCCAGTGCCAGGCCCCTCTGGTTCGGCCCCCATGCCCTCTGCCCTTGCCTCTGCTTCTGCAGCAGAGGCTTCATTGATCACTTCCAAGAAACCCTCTCCTACTGTCTGAACCAGAAACTCACCTCTCTGGCTGAGTAATTCCAGTCTCTAACCTTCCGTGATTTCAAGACTGTGACCAGGACTCAGAGCTGAAAGCTAAATTAGCTCAAAAAATTGTTTAGAGGCAGAGGGTTCTGCCCACCCTGTGAACAATGAATTTGGCCCCCAGAGCCCAACTCTATTCTGGATTCTATGATGGATAGAATTATTTTGTTACTTTGAAATTCTTTTTGAATATAGAGATAATAAATCAGAAAGGTATCTTCCCATCACAGTTAACAAATATAATATTTGCCTAAAGTAACTCAGCTTTTTTCAATAGAAATACAATGTTACTTGACTACTTTGTTGTTCAGTCACTCAGTTGTGTCTGAATCTTTGCAACCCCATGGACTGCAGCACACCAGCTTTTCCTGTCCTTCACCACCTTCCGGAGAATGCTCAAACTCATGTCCATTGAGTCAGTGATGCCACCCAACCATCTTGTCCTCTGTCGTCCCCTTCTCCTCCTGCCTTCTATCTTTCCCGGCATCAGGGTCTTTTTCGATGAGTCGGCTCTTCGAATCAGATGGCCAAAGTATTGGAGTTTCAGCTTCAGCATCAGTCCTTCCAATGAATATTCAGCATTGGGTTTCCTTTAGGATTGACTGGTTTGATCTCCTTGCAGTCCAAGTGACCTCTCGAAAGAGTCTTCAACACCACAATTCTAAAGCATCACATCTTCAGTGCTCAGCCTTCTTTATGGTCCGACTCTCAAATCCTGGGGTCGCAAAGAGTCGGACATGACTGAGTGACTGAACTGGAAAAACTATAGCTTTGACTAGATAGACTTTTGTCGGCAAAGTAATGTCTCTGCTTTTTAATAAGCTGTCTAGGTTGGTCATAGCTTTTCTTCCAAGGGGCAAGGGTATAGTTATGTATTGATACATTTTCTAAACAAAGGATCGTACCACAAAATGACATAATATTTTATGTAACGTTCACATAGGATACATAGTCCAGGTAAGAATGTATAAAGCAAGCAACAAGTCAGCAAGACCCCAGGTGAGCTGGGAAAGAACCCTGCTCTTCAGGAAGTGACCCTGCTAACATCAGAAGAAAGAGAAAGGAAATGATCTTCACGATAGAGCGAACGCTGATGCTTTTCAGGAGTTCTGGTGTAATGAAGTTTTACACTGCACATTAGACACATAGGGAGAATTTTGTGTTTAATTTTCTCTTGTCCTGCCTCAAAATGTACATTTTATTTCATCACTCCACAATCTCACTAACGCTGATTTAGTCTGTTATTGTTTTGTTGTTGTTTTTCTTTGTTACTGGTTTATTCTTGGGATTTTATTTTTTGCTTAGCCAGTTCTGATAGATGTGGGATGGTATTCATTTGCATTTCCCTGTTGATTAAGGAGCTAGAGCACATTTTCATGTGTTTATTGCAATTTGTGGTCAATTTTCTCTTAATCATTCTATGTATTTATTTCCCATCTTGCATAATGGGAGGAGGCCTCCATGGAGGAGGCCACCCCTACACAATAGGTTAAGGCCAAGACCTGGTTCCATGGTAAATCTTCTAACCAGTCAAAACCAAAAGTGTTCATTCAAGAAAGAAGTGAGAGCTAAACTGTATGCCATGGGGCAATTGACTTCTTGTCTTTTGGATGCGGTTTCTTCATCTGCTAGTGTTGGAGGGTCTCCTGCAGAAATGTTGGTCAGCAGTGGCTCGCCGTGGGGATGGGGGTCCTGGTTGCAGCAGTCATGGGAGGTGCCCCTTGGCCCGAGCGTGGTCGATCTTTTGTAACACTTATTTTATTGAAGTAGAATTGATTTACAATATTGTGTTAATTTCTGCTGTACAGCAAAGTGATGGATTCCGTTATACATATATATTATACATTCATTTTCATAATCTTTCCCCTTATGGCTCATCACAGGATATTCAGTACAGTTCCCTGTGCTATACAGTAGGTTTTTGTTGTTTATCCATTCTAGATACAATACTCTGCATCTGCTAATACCAAAGTTCCAATCCATCCCTCCCCCGACACCGCCTCCTTGGCAACCAGAAATCTGTTCTCAAGGTCTTTGAGTCTGTTTCTGCTTCATAGATAAGTTCTTTTGTGTCATGTTTTAGATTCCAAATAGAAGTGATATCAAATGGTATTTATCTTTTTCTTTCTGACTCACTTCACTTAGTATGACAATCTCTAGGTCCATCCTTGTTGCTGCAAATAGCGTGATATCATTTTTTGTAGCTGAGTAGTATTCCATACTTTATCCTTTCATCTGGCAGTGGACATTTAGGTTGGTTCCATGGCTTGGCTATTGTAGACAGTGCTGCAGTGAGCATTGAGGTGCATGTATGTTTTGGATTATATGCCCGGAAATGGTATTGCAGGATCATATGGCAACTCTGTTTTTAGTTTTTGAGGAAACTCCATAGTGTTTTCCATATTGGCTGCACCAATCTATATTGGTGCAATTTAATTCCCACCAACAGTGAGGGAGGGTTCCCTTTTCTCTACATGGTCAGTCTTTTTTGGATCTATACTTCCATCCATCCTCCCACAGAACTTAATGCCTCCCAAACATCATACTATTTCCTCCAAAAACATTTCTGTATAAATCTCTAAAGGATAAGATCTCTCTCCTTGAAAGAAAAACTGCACTATTGGGACTTCCCTGGCAGCGCATTGAGGAAGACTCCATGCTTCCAATACAGGGGGCCGGGGTTCAATCGCTGGTCACGAAACTAGGTCTAACATGCCACAACTAAGACCCAGTGCAGGGAAATAAATTTTAAAAAATTGTTTTTAAAGAAGAAACTGCAATAGTTGCACTTAAGGAATTATTAACGTCTTCTGGGGAATTCCGTGGTGGTCCAGTGGTTAGGACACAGTGCTTTCACTGCCATGGGCCTTGGGTTCAATCCCTGGTTGGGGAACTGAGACCCAAGTTGTGTGGCGTGTCCAAAAACAAACAAACAAACAAAAAAAGAAAACCCCAAAATACAAGAAGCCACTTTTGGGGACTTCCTGGAGGTCCGACAGTTAAGAATCTGCACTTCTGCCACAAGGAACATGGATTTGATCTCTGGCCCCTGGTCAGGGAACTCAGGTCCCACGTGCCTTGTGCCATGGCCAAAAAAAAAATAATTAAAAATTTAAAAATGTCTTTTGAAATATATGGGATTACCTATTATATTTTCTAAATGGGCAGTTGCCTGCAAGCAGTAATGCTACCGGGTAGATGGAGGCAGCTGTGGCTGAACCTTTATTAGGAATGTTCCCATGGTCTGTGATTAGGGAGGTTCTGGCTGGACAGTTCCAAGGACATCCATTACTATGGATTCTTCTGGAAGAAGGCAGCCCCTCCACATGCCCCCGGCCCATCTCCCCCTAAGGCCGGAGCAATCCTCCTCGCCCTCTGCCCCTTTGCAGACTTTCCATATCAGGGCTCTCCCTTCAGTCACCTGGCCTGTCCCACTCCTTGCCCTTCCCAGTATTCTCTTTTCAAATCCTCTTGGTGTGTTTCTCCTTCAAACAGGCCAATGTTTTGATCATTATTCTGTTGTAGAGATTAGAAAATTTAGCTCTAGGCAGAATTTTTCCTAATGTTTTGATTATTTCATTTCTAGGTGTGGCTTCAGTAGAAGGAATTACTTCTTTAGGGCAAAGATGTTTTGTGAATTTTGTGGCTGTTTTCTGCTGTTGATCCCTACAGGCTGGGTTAGGTGGGGAGCTGAGATGATTTTATCTGAAATCCTGTCTCCTCAGTTCAGTTCAGTTGCTCAGTCGTGTCTGACTCTTTGCGACCCCATGAATCACAGCATGCCAGGCCTCCCGGTCCATCACCAACTCCCGGAGTTCACCCCAACTCATGTGCATCAAGTTGGTGATGCCATCCAGCCATCTCATCCTCTGTCGTCCCCTTCTCCTCCTGCCCCCAATCCCTCCCAGCATCAGAGTCTTTCCCAATGAGTCAACTCTTCGCATCAGGTGGCCAAAGTATTGGAGCTTCAGCTTCAGCATCAGTCCTTCTAATGAACACCCAGAACTGGTCTCTTTTAGGATGGATTGGTTGGATCTCCTTGCAGTCCAAGGGACTCTCAGGAGTCTTCTCCAACACCACAGTTCAAAACCATCAATTCTTCAGCTCTCAGCTTTCTTCACAGTCCAACTCTCACATCCATACATTACTGCTGAAGATCCATAGCCTTGACTAGACGAACCTTTGTTGGTAAAGTAATATCTCTGCTTTTGAATATGCTATTGAGGTTGGTCATAACTTTCCTTCCAAGGAGTAAGCTTCTTTTAATTTCCTGGCTGCAATCACCATCTGCACTGATTTTGGAGCCCCCCAAAATAAAGTCTGACACTGTTTCCACTGTTTCCCCATCTATTTCCCATGAAGTGATGGGACCAGATGCCATGATCTTTGTTTTCTGAATGTTGAGCTTTAAGCCAACTTTTTCACTCTACACTTTCACTTTCATCAAAAGGCTTTTTAGTTCCTTTTCACTTTCTGCCATAAGGGTGGTGTCATCTGCATATCTGAGGTTATTGATATTTCTCCCGGCAATCTTGATTCCAGCCTGTGCTTCTTCCAGCCCAGCGTTTCTCATGATGTACTCTGCATATAAATTAAATAATCAAGGTGACAACGTACAGCCTTGACGTACTCCTTTTCCTATTTGGAACCAGTCTGTTGTTCCATGTCCAGTTCTAACTGTTGCTTCCTGACCTGCATACAGGTTTCTCCAGAGGCAGGTCAGGTGGTCACAAAATATTACTTTGTGTTCCCCTCCAGGGCAACACATCTCTTTCAAGGATTTTCCACAGTTTATTGTGATCCACACAGTCAAAGGCTTTGGCATAATCAATAAAGCAGAAATAGATGTTTTTCTGGAACTCTTTCTTTTTCCGTGATCCAGCGGATATTGGCAAATTGATCTCCTGTCTCCTCAACCATATCTAGTCCTCACTCCAGGTGATATGAGCATATCAGGGCTGAATCACCTTAGGGAAGGAGCTGGCTTATCCACACCCAGGGCTGCCCCACTAAATCCTACACTTAGGGAGCTGTGTTCTTTACTAATCCCTCCCACCCATCTGAGAGAGGAGATTTTGTTAACTATTTGCTGTTCAGCAGCTCAATGGTGCTTAGCGACCCCATAGACTGCATGCCAGGCTTCCCCGTCCCTCACCATCTCCTGGAGCTTGCTCAGACTCATGTCCATTGAATCGGTGATGTTATCCCACCATCTCATCTTCTGTTGTTCTCTGTAGTTAACTATTCAGTTCAGTACAGTCGCTCAGTCGTGTCCGACTCTTTGCGACCCCATGAATCGCAGCACGCCAGGCCTCCCTGTCCATCACCAAATCCCGGAATTCACTCAGATTCAAGTCCATCGAGTCCGTGATGCCATCCAGCCATCTCATCCTCTGTCGTCCCCTTCTCCTCCTGCCCACAATCCCTCCCAGCATCAGTCTTTTCCAGTGAGTCAACTCTTCGCATGAGGTGGCCAAAGTACTGGAGTTTCAGCTTTAGCATCATTCCTTCCAAAGAAATCCCAGGGCTGACCTCCTTCAGAATGGACTGGTTGGATCTCCTTGCAGTCCAA
>SJYT01081922.1:243652-325435 GCA_006410635.1 Cephalophus harveyi
GCAAAACTCTATTAGTCTTTGCCCTGCTTCATTCCTCATTCCAAGGCCAAATTTGCCTGTTACTCCAGGTGTTTCTTGACTTCCTACTTTTGCATTCCAATCCCCTAGAATGAAGAGGACATCTTTTTTGGGTGTTAGTTCTAAAAGGTCTTGTAGGTCTTCATAAAACCGTTCAACTTCAGCTTCTTCAGTGTTACTGGTTGGGGCATAGACTTGGATTACTGTGATACTGAATGGCTTGCCTTGGAAACGAACAGAGATCATTCTGTCGTTTTTGAGATTGCATCCAAGTACTGCATTTCGGACTCTTCTGTTGACCATGATGGCTACTCCATTTCTTCTGAGGGATTCCTGCCCGCAGTAGTAGATATAATGGTCATCTGAGTTCAATTCACCCATTCCAGTCCATTTTAGTTCACTGATTCCTAGAATGTTGACATTCACTCTTGCCATCTCCTGTTTGACCACTTCCAATTTGCCTTGATTCATGGACCTGACATTCCAGGTTCCTATGCAATATTGCTCTTTACAGCATCGGACCTTGCTTCTATCACCAGTCACATCCACAGCTTGGTATTGTTTTTGCTTTGGCTCCATCCCTTCATTCTTTCTGGAGTTATTTCTCCACTGACCTCCAGTAGCATATTGGGCACTTACTGACCAAGGGAGTATCTCTTTCAGTATCCTATCATTTTGCCTTTTCATACTGTTCATGGGGTTCTCAAGGCAAGAATACTGAAGTGGTTTGCCATTCCCTTCTCCAGTGGACTACATTCTGTCAGACCTCTCCACCATGACCTGCCCATCTTGGGTTGCCCTGCAGGCATGGCTTAGTTTCATTGAGTTAGACAAGGCTGTGGTCCTAGTGTGATTAGATTGACTAGATTTCTGTGAGTATGGTTTCAGTGTGTCTGCCCTCTGATGCCCTCTTGCAACACCTACCATCTTACTTGGGTTTTTCTTACCTTGGGGCATCTCTTCACGGCTGCTCCAGCAAAGCACAGCTGCTGCTCCTTACCTTGGATGAGGGGTATCTCCTCCCGCTGCCCTTCCTGAAATGCTTAAAGTGGTTAATAAAAAGTAAGCATAAAACTAAAGTAATAATCACAGGCTTGCATCAGAAAAAGTAGTGTGTGCTGTGCTTAGTTGCTCAGTTGTGTCCGACTCTTTGTGACCCTATGGACTGTAGCCTGCCAGGCTCCTCTGTCCATGGAATTCTCCAGGCAGTATACTGGAAGGGGTTGCCATGCCCTCCTCTGGGGATCTTCCCAACCCAGGGATCATACCCAGATCTCCCGCATTGCAGGCAGATTCTTTACCATCTGAGCCACCAGGGAAGCCTAAGAATACTGGAGTGGGTAACCTATCTCTTCTCCAGGGGATCTTCCCAAGCCAGGAATCGAACCAGGGTCTCCTGCATTGCAGGCAGTTTCTTTGCCGCCCGAGCCATCAGGGAAGCCCAAGTTAAAATGCATTAAATGAAATAAAGGAATTTCATTATGTTAAATTGTGCATTTCACAATAAAAAAAAACACAGCAATATAGAGAGAAAAGAAATGTCAGGAGATGTAAGGAGAAATAGACCAATGCGCACAAGTAACAGATCACTTTAATTTGCATGTTTTATTCTCCAGATAGCTGGACAAGAATAAAAATCAATATTGAAGACCTAATTAACATAAGTAATAAAGAAGATCTGATTGATAAATAGTAAACCCAGGAGATTAAGTGAAGAGAATGCACCTTTCAAGGGCCCATGAAACACTCACAGATATTGACCATATATTAGCAGGCAAAGTTAACCTCAGTAAATCCCCCAAGTTAAAGAAAAAATGCAAGCAGTATTCTCTGATTAAGTAGAATTAAGCTAGAAAATAATACTAACTCAGAAAATCAAAAGGCCATTCCATTAAAAGTAAAATCAAATCAGAACAAAAAGACCGCTTCAATGTATGGCTCAAAGAGGAAAATAGAAATGGAAATTTCAGATTTTCTGGAAAATAGCAACTGATATAAACACTAAAAATCAGGACAGATGTGATAAAGCTAAAGCAGTACTCAGAGGGAAAATAATGACTTTAAATATTTACACAAAAGAATGAAAACACATGAATTAAGTCATCTAAGTCAAGGAGTTATAACAGAATAAAAAGATTATAGTAGAGGGAAAGCAGAAGGAAGAAGTAGATAAAAATAGAAATTAAGGAGTTAGAAAACAAAGCAGTTGGAATAAATTTCATACCTGGTTTTGGGGAAAAAACCATGAAATAGATAAATTGCTAGTTTGTGGGAGCAAGTGCAGAGATATGTGGGAGAAATGATATGTGGGAAATAGTGACAAAAAAAGAAAGTTAAAGGAACCACAAATGCTTCTTTGCTCAGATTTATGTAGATGTATCTGAAAGTCTGAATGTACTATATTATTTTCCAAGAAAATAAAATTCCCTAAACTGACCTCAGAAAAGAATCCAAAATGTCTAAGGCAGAACACAAAAAACAAACAAAAATTCCTTTTCAAGTGGGGATACTCCACCCTAAAGAAAAAAACAACGCAGATGGTTTTACAGAGGAAATTTTATCAAACCTTGAAGAAACAGGCAATTCTAGTACATCCCAGAGCATAAGCAAGCAAGATAAATAGTTACCAAAATCTAACAAAGAAGGCACAAATAGAAAGACAAAGACTAATCCCACTTATGATATCAATTCAAAAATCCTGGGAAAAATGGCAAAGCAATTTCAGCAATACAGTTGAAGACTAATAAATCATAATCAAGAGAGTTTTAGTCTTGGAATGAAGATATAGTTTTACACGAGTGAACATTAGCAGAAAAATGATATAGTTATCTTGAGAGAGTAGCACTGACATATATATATACATTCAGTTCAGTTCAGTTCAGTCGCTCAGTCGTGTCCGACTCTTTGCAACCCCATGAATTGCAGCACGCCAGGCCTCCTTTTTGAATATGCTATCTAGGTTGGTCATAACTTTCCTTCCATATATACATTACCATGTGTAAAATAGATAGCTGGTGGGAAGCTGCTGTATAGCTTAGGGAGCTCAGCTCTGTGCTCTGTGATGACCTAGATGGGGTGGGCGTGGTGGGAGGGAGGCTGTGGAGGGAGGGATAATATGTATACATATAGCTGATTCACATTGTACAGCAGAAACTAACACAACTTTGTAAAGCGTTATAGTCCAATAAAAAAGATATGGTTATCTTCATAGATGTTGAAAAGCCTTTGAGAAAGTTCATTCATCATGTTTTATAAAAAATATACATATAAGAAAACAGGAACAACTGGGTACTTTCTTAACATGCTAAAAATGCATTTATTTCAGACTAAATGCCAGCCTCATTCTTAATGGGAAATGCTACAGGAATTCTTACTAAAGAAAAGAACAAGGATCTCTGCTATTAGTACTGTTATTCATCACTGAGCTGGTGATACTTTCCTGTGCAACTAGATAAGAGAAAACAATTAGAAGAGAGAAATGGGGAGGAGGCAATAGTCACTATGTGAGATAATGTGGCTGCATGACTGGAGAACATGCAAGAAATCACTGTAGAACTATTTCAGACAGTAAAAGAAACCCATGAAATGGCAACATACAAAAATTGGTAAATAAAAATCAATATCTTGCATATATACAGACGTCAAACAGAATGTACATTGGAAAAGCCCTCAATTATAATAACAACAAAAAACATAAAATGGTAATAAAACTTAGCAAGAAGATATACAGGGTATATAAAAAGATTTTAAAATATTACAGAAGGTTACAAAAGGCACCTTGAGCAAATGGAGAGATAGTTCATGTTCACTGATGGAAAAACAATAGATGTCATTCTCCTTATAAATTTAATACAATTTAAATAAAAGTACCAGTAGATCCCTTTTTTAAAAAAATAGGTGAGTTTATTTTAAAATTCACATAAAAAATGAATAAGAATAGTCAGGAAAATTCTGAAAAAGAAAAACAGTGTGGGAAGACTGGCTCTACCAGATATTAGAATTTATCATAATGCCTCATTTATTGAGGGACTTCCCTGGTGGCTCAGTCGTAAAGAATCTGCCTGCCAGTGCAGGAGACTCAGGAGATGCAGTTTTGATCCCTGGGCCAGGAATATCCCCTGAAAGAGGAAATGGCAACCCACTCCAGTATTCTTGCCTGGAAGATCCCATGGACCGAGGAGCCTGGCGAGTCTCAAAGAGTTGGACACGACTGAGTGCGCACTGCACACTTGCACTCATTCATGGAACAGTGTTGTAGGCACGTGCACAGATAGTGAAACAGAATGGGTAGTTTAGGAATAGACTCAAATACGTGTGATTATTCAGTGTTTGATAAAGGTAGCATATCAAGTCATTGGAGAAAAGTTTAAAAGTTTAAAGAGATCCCTATGGGAGAAGAATAAAATTGGAACACCATAGATATGCCAGGATAAAATTCAAAACAAAAATAAGATTTAAATGTAAAAACAAAACTATAAAGATGTGAAAAGAAATTACAGGGAAGGCTTTTCTAACCAAGATTTAAACCCAGAAGCTGTAGAAGAAAAATCTGATATAACTCGATATGTATTTACATTTGTTTCTGTACGCATGGAAAATTCTGGGAGGATATGTAACAGACTAACGGTGGTTTGCATTTAGGGGTGCTGATGTGAACTGAGGGTGGACAGGGGTGGAGGGAAACTTTTCATTGTGTGCCTTTTTTCCCCCAACATGTAAATGCATTCATTTTTAAAGGGATTATTATACTAATAGGATTATGACATATTCACTGATAGATTTATATCACAAAATGCACATCCTCTTATCCCCTGCCTACAGAGCAGTTACATCTGCTTCTACTCCAACAAGATGTAATTTGCCTAAACATTTCCCCCCTAATAAGTCGTGAAGATAGAGGCAGAGCATCTCTGAGTCCACTGTGAGTTTTTCAGGTAACGTCAGCATCATCTCGAATCACTGACTTTTATGAGGCACTGGAGTGTTTGTTTGCAGAATGCAGTGCAGTTGCTGAATGTGCGGTTTGCATCTCCCTTGACAGTTTGGTATGGATGTGGATCAAGTGTTAGATGCTTGTTTTGCAGCTTTTTAATAGAGATGTACAATGATGACTAATACCAGTCTTGACCATAAGACAGCCTAAGATGTAAACTGGCAGGCATGGAATGGATCATTGAATTCACTGGTCATCGTGGAAGGCACTCGGCTAGTCAGTGCTGAGCTAGAACAAAAGCCTTGAGGTTCTGAGCTGCAACCTGCCAGTTCTGGGTTCTTTCCTATCTTCCCCTTCCCCATGATCACACAGGTCTTGGGTGGGTCAGTACAGTGTGTCTCTGTGGACAGGATGAAGGAGGCCTAGTACTGGAGGATGAATGCCCCTGTTGTTAGGACACTTGGCACGTGGACAACAGGAAACAGAAGAATTAAGCGACAGTTCTGGGTTCTTTCCTATCTTCCCCTTCCCCATGATCACACAGGTCTTGGGTGGGTCAGTACAGTGTGTCTCTGTGGACAGGATGAAGGAGGCCTAGTACTGGAGGATGAATGCCCCTGTTGTTAGGACACTTGGCACGTGGACAACAGGAAACAGAAGAATTAAGCGCCGACTTGATGGACGTGAGTTTGAGTGAACTCCGGGAGTTGGTGATGGACAGGGAGGCCTGGCGTGCTGCAATTCATGGGGTCGCAAAGAGTCGGACATGACTGAGCGACCGAACTGAACTGAAGCTCAAAGTCCAGATAATACCGTTGGTCTCTCTCTGTAACAAAAACCCTGTTTTATTTTCTCATAGCCCATAACACTCTCAGAAAGATCTTGCTGGATTGTTGTTGTTGTTGTTTTTCATTTGTTTATTTTTTAGTTCTGTGACTGAAGGGTCCTCATCTGGCTTGTCTACTCCTGTACCTCTGATGCCAAGAACACATCCCAGGTGCTCAATAGTTACTCATGGGAGGAGATAGTTCTCTGCCCTTGGAATAGAGGATGGAGGATGGAGCAAACACGTGGTCTAAGTGTGTGGAGAGGAATTGTCCCCAAAAGACATTGAGAGGTGACAAATAGATGCCAAAATATAATAAATTTTGGCATGAGGTCAAAATATAACAAATGTCCACTGAAATATAACAAATGTCCACCATACCTCAAAGACTTTCAGGTAATCTTTAGTTCTCTTCTTCCTTGTGCCCCAAGACATTTCTTAGGGCACAAGGAAAACATGTTTTCCCTTTTGTTAGATTTTACTCAAGAGGTTAGGGAGAAGCTTCCATAATGGTGATAGGTGCCTCGCACACCACTTAATACTCACACTGCACAGTGGGACTTTCCCCAATCCTTGCCCAGCTAGAGGATCCTGACTGCTTCTCCTTGATCTAGACCCAGGACTAACTTGATGGTGTGGAGTCTAACAGCAAGAAAAGAGGAGTATGGTTTTATGAGGAAACTTTCAGTGGGACACAGCCAGACAGAGGACTGAAATCCAAAGATATCTTGATTCCTAGAAGCTGTGAGTATGTTAGGTTACATACTAATGTGTATATTAGGTTACAGTTCAGTTCAGTTCAGTTCAGTTGCTCAGTCGTGTCCGACTCTCTGTGACCCCATGAATCGCAGCACGCCAGGCCTCCCTGTTCATTACCATCTCTCGGAGTTCACTCAGACTCACGTCCATTGAGTCCGTGATGCCATCCAGTCATCTCATCCTCGGTCTTCCCCTTCTCCTCCTGCCCCCAATCCCTCCCAGCATCAGAGTCTTTTCCAATGAGTCAACTCTTCGCATGAGGTGGCCAAAGTACTGGAGTTTCAGCTTTAGCATCATTCCTTCCAAAGAAATCCCAGGGTTGATCTCCTTCAGAATGGACTGGTTGGATCTCCTTGCAGTCCAAGGGACTTCTCTAAAGGGGAGTTAAATTGCTGATAAATTGACCTTAAAATAAGGAGATTATCCTGGGTTATCTAGGTGAAAGTGAAAGTGAAGTCGCTCAGTTGTGTCCAACTCTTTGCGAGGCCATGGACTGTAGCCTACCAGAATCCTCAGTCCATGGGTTTTCCAGGCAGGAATACTGGAGTGGGTTGCCATTTCCTTCTCTAGGGGATCTTCCTGACCCAGGGATCGAACCAGGCCTCCCGCATTGGAGGCAGACGCTTTACCATCTGAGCTACCAGGGAAGCTATCTAGGTGAGTCCAATGTAAATATCAATACAAGAGTCCTTAAAGGGGAAGAAGTAGGCAGGAGAGGTCAGAGTGACGGTGTGAGAAGGACTCATCCAGTGTGGCTGGCTTTGGCAGAGGTCCCCAACCTCCAGGCCACAGACCAGTACCTCCTGTCAGATCAGCAGTGGCATTAGCTTAGAAAGAAAGTGCACAATAAATGCAATGCCCTTGAATCATCCTGAAGCCACCCCTCACCCCCCAGTCCATGGAAAAATTGTCTTCTACAAAATTGGTCCCTGGTGTCAAAAAGGTTGGAGACTGCTGAGCTAGAAGGCAAAGTAAAGAAATACAGGTGGTCTCTGTAAGCTGGAGAAGAGAAGGGAACCCATTCTCCCCTAGGGCCTCTGGAGGGACCACACCATTGCAGACACCTTGATTTTAGCCCACTGACTTGTGTTAGCTTTCTAACCTGGAGAACTGCAGGAGAATAAATTAAACATTGTTTTAAGCCACTAATTTATGGCAATTTGTTACAGCAGCCATAGAGAAGGAATACAGGTCCCATCCCTCACATTTAACTAGGCACAGAAAGGAAGAGGGAGTTTTTCTAGGTCATAAGTGTCAGCTACTTTGGGAACTTATTTTAGATAAAGGAGTTGCCATGCTGAAAATATTCCATAAATACTATGGGAGATAGCCTGGGAAAGATTAGGATATTAAATAGCTAGTCTCAGAAATAAAATTTCCTCTCTTTTTAGCTAGCTTGCATTCCCTCTATGGAGGGTCAAGAGCTGTAAAATTTGTCAGTGACCTGATGTAATCATTGCTTGTCCTGATGAGCTGGCAGGTTGACCTTCACAGGACCAAAGAACATTTTAGTGAAAGGTAAAACATAGGAAGTTGAGGCAGAAACCATTTTCGTATAAGTGGAAGTGGGGACTTTGGCATATGCACTTTTTCCTTTTTTTTTTTTAGGATGATTTACCCTGTGTTCAGTTAGCCTAGGTATTAAAGGAATGGGCTTCCCAGGTGGCGCTCGTGGTAAAGAACCCACCTGCCAATGCAGGAGAGGTAGGATATGCGGGTTCTGTCCCTGGGTAGGGAAGATCCCCTGGAGGAGGGCATGACAACCCATTCCAGTGTTCTTGCCTGGAGAATCCCCATGGACAGAGGAGCCAGGTGGGCTACATTCCATGGCGTCACAAAGAGTCGGACAGGACTGAAGCCACTGAGCACGCATGCAGGAAAGGAGTAGCTTAATGCAGGGCCCGTGCTGTGGCAGATACTCAGCTTGTGGTTGTTCTGTTGTCCAAGCTGAGGCATCTTTGTTAGCACACCTGGAACAAGGACACTGAGTTCTGGGTGGGATCCAAGTGGTTACCCTACCTTGTTTTGTGTTGATGACATTAAACTATTGCAGTGACAGATGTCTGCCAAGATGCAGTCATCTCTGGTTTTGCCACCCTTCTTTTTCCACTCCCAGTTGTTTCCATGATTGTTCTTTTTTCTTTTGTAGTAGTTTTCTTGGTTTATTCAAACATTTTATGACAGCTTGATTTATAATAATATAATTAAACTTATTTTCAAATACTTTTTATTTGAGTTAAAAAATTTATTTATTTTAATTGGAGGATAAATACTTTACATTATTGTGATGGGTTTTGCCATATGTCAACATGACTTGGCCATGGGCATACATGTCCCCTCCCTCCTGAACCGCCCCCCTCACCTCCCTCCCCATCCATGACTGTTCTGCCGTTCATCCCTCTTTAGCTCAGCACATTATTTGTACTCTCAGTGCCTCAGCCAGAATATGCTCATTGATTCCACCTGAGACTTGACGTTTGCCTGGTGGTTCTTTTGTATCAGTGTCCAATCTTCTTTCTCATTTTGATCTTGATACTCCTCCCCTGTGCCTCTAAGCTGACTTCTGGTCCAATCCGTTCCTTGGACAGATGAGCTACTAAGGGCAGAGAGGAGAAATGACCCACGTGGGGTCCCGTGTTATTGGGGCAGAGGAACCAGAGCCCACTTGCCTCTACTCCAGTCTTTGCCCCTCACCAGCACGTTGCCCACAGTGTCTGTGGGGACATCATTGCTGGATCAGAGGCAGCCTGTGCCTTCCAGTCTCAAGACCAGCCTCGTGTTCTATGGGAAAATTCAGTTCAGTTCAGTCGCTCAGTCGTGTCCGACTCTTTGCGACCCCATGAATCGCAGCACGCCAGGCCTCCCTGTTCATTACCATCTCTCGATTACTTAATCATAAACCTCCATTCTCCATAAACAAAATGGAGAGAGCAGAGAAGAAGCTGAGAGATACCTGGGGAGTGGTAAAGTCTGGCATGTGCAATAAAAATGAATCAAGGGAAGCTCAAGGACATCCTATTGCAAAGAGAGTGATCAAGTGCTTCTGGCCACATGTTGCCCACGGCCACTTTCACAAATAGCTTTGGTCTCTGAAGGGACCAGGTTAAAGCCTGCAGCCGGGGTAGATCTTATTGCACCATAAACAAATGTGAATGACCTGAATTCAGTGGGCTTCCATCCCATCAACATGCTTGGGAGGGACTTCTCAAGTCCTGCTCAGCATAGGTCTTGGAATAACCTGGCAGTCTTACTGTTATGCTCCTGGCTGTTTTTCTTTATAAGAGGTTGCAAGTCTGCAAAAGGGTTTTTCAGTCCATTTGCATTCAACACCTGCTGGATGCTACAGAAATAAAGTGATGTATACATGATAGATAATAATAAGAAATGTAGCACTTGTCATTTGTTAACGCTGCTATTCATTATTCTTTGCAGCAGTGTGGTATGATAGATTTGCGTTATCTTCCTCCTAAAGAGGAGAGACAGAGGCCTGGTGTGTGGGAATCAACATACCATGTCTTTGGGCCCTGCTCAGGGTGTGCAGCCCAGAGTTCCCAGGCACTGCATCTAGAAGTGGCCTGGCCTTCTCTGTTGTACAAACATGGCCTCTGGGAATATTCTACCCTGTGGATGCTTGTGGTGTAGTTAAGGAAGCCTCTGTAAGATGAGTAGTCTTCTAAAAGAGGAACAGGTGCTGGTCACTGATCACTGCATTTTATATTCACAACATTGTATGTTCACTACTTGGAGAATATGTAGAGATGGGGAACTCATTGCTTGAGGCAGCACCGATAGCCAGGATGCTTCTTTAGGCTGAGCTGAAATGGGTCTTCAGTCTTTCACTTACTTTTTACAGCCATGGAGAAAGATCCTTATCTTCCTTCTTCCTAATAGCGCTTTGGATAATTGAAGCTCCCCCTTTGATTATGTCTCTAGCCATTTTTCCTGTGACATGTGTTTGAGTCCCAGGACATTCCCTGTTGACTGCCTGAATGTGATCCATTTTGCCTATACCTCTATTAAAGTAGAATTCTCAGAGTCAAATTGAGACTCATTCTAGATCTTTTTCTGGAGTAGCCTTGAGATAAGTAGAAAGCAGTCTATATCAGAAGCTGGCAGACTTTTTCATTGAAGAACCAGTTAGTAAATAATTTGGCTTTACAGGCCATATGGTGTCTGTTGCAGCTACTCTGCTCTGCTGGTATAGCTTGAAGGCAGCCGCAGATAATATGTAAACAAGAGAGCATAGCTGTGTTTCAATAAATCTTTATTTATGGACACTAATTTGAATTTCATATAACTTTCGTGTGTCACAAAATACTCTTCTTTTGACTTGTTTTTCCAACTGTTTAAAAATGTAAAAACTGTTCTTAGCTCATCTTTCATACAAAAATAGGTGGTGGGTCAGATTTGGGCAGTGGGCCATAGCTTGCTGACTTCTGGTCTATGTCTGTATTTAAGATCTGGGGATCTCCTTCAGTCAAAAAAAAAAAAATACAATTCATGGTATTTTGTCCATGCTGGAAATACCACCATTGATGAAGATGGAAACATTGCCCTCCATGCAAAAGGGAAGGGAGGTCAGAGGGTCTGTTTAAAAGGGAAAAGATTTTGGGGTGAGGGAATCCAATCTTTACAGTCTTTAGTATGAATCACTATTAATGACTTCCCTTGTAAAACGCTTGCCAGTTCATGAACACACATTATTTAATTCCATCCTCACGGAACCTGTGAGGTGTATATTAAAATATCTAGCTTCACAGTAGAGGCGGAAGTCCCTTAAAGATGAAGTGACTGCCTCGGGCCCCATGGTTCAGGCAGAGCTGAGGCTTAGTCCAGGCAGGTTGAATTCTCTGCTGCCTCCACTGTTAGGCTATAGCAAAACATTTATTCAGCACCCACCTGTGCCTAGCACACTGCTAGAGAAGAAAATACAGGTGGGTAAGACCCAGCCCCAGACCCAGAGAGCTTAGAGCCTTAAATACTCAGGCTCAGGTATCTTAGGTCTTTAGATACCTAATGTTATTGTCATTGTTTGGCTAGAAGGTAAGAGTAGGGTGCTTCTGGAATCTCAGGAGAGGGGACCTTCACCCAGCCCAGCCACAGACTGGAAGGCTTCTTGAGGGACATACATGTGTTCATGCTAAGTCGCTTCAGTCATGTCTGACTCTGTGACCCCATGAACTGTAACCCGCCAGGCTCCTCTGTCCATGGAATTCTCCAGACAAGAATACTGGAGTGGACTGCCATTTCCTCCTGCAGAGGATCTTCCTGACCCAGGGCTCAAGCCACATCTCTTCTGTCTGCTGCCCTGCAGGTGGATTCTTCACTACTAGAGCCATCTGGGAAGCCTTCTTGAGGGATGCTTTGCTCCAGTAGAGAAGGGAAGGTGGGCTGGCTTGATGATTCTGGCGTCTGGAAACGAGGGGAACTTGGGAGGATAGATTGAGCCCCTCCAGGGGATGGAAGGTGAGCGGCCTCCCCAGCTTTACATGTTTGCTGTGGTAGCCCTGCAGCCTGGGGTGTTCTCTGGACCAGTCCTGTTTCCTCCACACATAACTGGTGGGTGCTGAAGGACCTTGTGAAACCGTCAGGTTCCTTGAACTGAGACTTCAAGGCACACTCGGCTGCCCTGGCTCAGGCTGGGAAGGCCCTCGAGAGCTAGCTCCCTCTGATCTCTCCCAGGTATAAATAAGATCCGCATAACTGGGATGCAGGAAGCAGTCTGGCTGCTTGTTATTTCTGGGACCCCTTGTATGAAATACAGGTTCCCGAGCATCACCTATCAGACCTGCTGCCTTTTGTTTCATTAAAAATAAAACAGAAAGCCCTCTAAGCAATGACATTAAAGCACATCTGGAAAATAACCCTTCTGCTTTCTCAGGGAAGATGTCAGTACGTCCGAGGCAGGATTGATGAAGGAATTTTTGAAGCAGTCCAGAAAAAAAAAAAAAAAGACGGATCAGGCTTCAGGGAAGTTGGCATAAGAAGTGAGAAATAAAATAACCCCAAACCAGAAAATGTGTCTGTCTCCAAAAACAATAGTTCTAGTGGCTAACTTTTGAATAGCTTGTCTTGCCGGATTTGTTTTGGTCCAAGTCAGCTATTCTAGAAGATGAAACAGTGACAGACAAATACTTTCTCTTCTTAAGCCAGTTAACATGTAATTATTAAGCCTCCTCCGCATGACCATCACTATGTCATTGGTAAGCAGACGGCATGGCCCACGTGTCTTATCAGGCTCAGGTCCAGCAGAGTGAAGGGGAGGCGTTAGTCCTGCAGGAAACATTGAGAAAGCTAATCAGTATTGGACAGGGGTTGAGATTACAGATGCTGTAGGACAAGTGAGGTGTCATGGTAATCTAGGGTAGTTGGGAAAAGGTTTCAAGGGGAGAGCAGAGCTTATTAGAATCTAAATCAGCAGAGAAGATTAGACATTTAAGGAAAGGTATATAGCGGGCAAAAAGGCCCCCCTCACCACCACCAAGGACACATCCTACAAATGACCTTGCATCTTTATTCCTTGAGAAGTTCAAGTCCATCCAACCTGAGCTCCTCATCGTCCCTCGACCAGACTTTTAAATCTTCTGATGTCTGTACCCATTTTTTTCTCTGTTGTTATAATGGAGGCTATATCACCCTCCACTTAGCTTAGGCCAGTGCCTCCACTTGTCCTCAGGACCTCCTTCCTTCTTGCTTTCTCGTGGATGATGCCCTTCCAAAGCTATCTCACATCTCCCAGGCAGCAAAATCCTCTTTCATGTCAGTAGCTCATTTTCCCATTAGTGTACAAACATACTCTAGTATCACCTATCTTAAAAAAAAATAAAGCTATTTGAACACATACTTCCCCTTATCCATAATCATGCTGTATAACAAATAAACACAGCGTCTCAGGCATTCATATAATAAGTGTTTGTTTTTTGCTTGTTGGCCTTTGTGTTGACTAGGAGTCCACAGATCTAAGCTGGGTTTCAAGTTGTGGGTTGTGTCCTAGTCTGTTCCACATGTCCTTCATCCTCCTTCATCCAGAAGCTACCCAAGGTGTGTTCTTCTTGTCGAGAAAAGCAGGAGCCACAGAGAGTGGGCCCAATCAGGCAAGCGCATTTCAAGCCCTTGTTCAGGGCATGTCTGCACATCTCATTGGCCAGATCATGGCAGGTGTCCAAGTCCAGCATTAGCGGGGTGGGACACACGCTCCTCTCCTGTGGGTGGTGGGAGAGGGAGCGAGTGCTTGATGAGCGATAATCTACCATATTCTCTCATCGTCAGTGCCTTTGTTCTGTTCCTACTGATAGCCGGTCCTCCGGAAGGGGTTTGCCTGCACATGGGTGTCCCTGGTTCCTCACCTCCTGTTCTGCCTCTGTCTCTTCCAGTGGCTTCTGCCACAACCACTCCACTCTGGTCAAGGGCCCTCTCGTCAAGGTCACCAACACCGTCCACATCGTCAAAGTCAATGATGTGTTTCCATCCTTCTCTTACTTTCTCCATCGCTCAGCAGCATTCCACCCAGGAAGCTGCTCCCTCCTGCCAGAACTCCTTTCTCTTTGGGATTTCATGGCTCCACTGGGTCCTGGTTTTACTCTCCCTCCACGACTGCCCCTCCTCATCTCCCTCTTCTCTCCACCAGCTCAGTGGTGGTGTTTCTCAGGATTGACCTGAAGCCACTCTTGTTTTCTTTCTCTAAACTCCATCACTGTTCACAGAGTTTGAGGTGCTATCTCTGTGCTGACGACTCCTGGAGGTGGGTGTCTGCCTCAGGGATTGGGTGTTCGCCTCCTCTGTATTCAGCTGTCTTGATGGTGCTGTTGGGATGCCATGCACAACCCTTGAAGTCAGTACATCCAAATGGAATTGTTTTTCTCTATAATGTGCCCCTTTAATGTCCCCATCTGCAGCCATAAAGATCTTAAACAGACGGCATTGGCACCTACCTCAGAGCCTTTGGAAGGGCTGTTTCTTCTTCCTGGAAAGCCTTCTGCCCTCCTTCTCCCCACCCCACCCCTTCCCCTGGCTGGTGTCTTGCCATTGTCCAGACCACATGGTCCAGTGTTACTTCCCCCAAGAAGCCTTCCTTAACTGTTCTCTCTAAAGGAGGCCACTCCCCTCACACTGCGCATTCTTTATGTCCTGTGTTTCCTACCAGTTACCATAATTAGTCATTCTTTCGAACTCATTTGTTCTCTTGGATTTTTTTCTGTCACTCTAACTAGAATGTACACTTCCTGGCAGGCACTCGGTAAGTATTTGTTGAATTAATGACCTTGAAAGGCCCTCGGAGATTATCTAGTCCTCTGTTTGCCAACCTACAGGCTGTGGACCCCCGGGGGACTGTGGAATTATTACCCTGGGTCCAGGAAGCCACAGTGTGCCAGTAATAATAGACCTCACTCATCTATATACTACTGTTTTTCAAATGATGGTGTTGTAATGAATAAGGTACAGATTCATTTGAAGGTGTTACTACATTCACAGGGTCTTTTTATCTTACCTTCTAACATAATTCATAGAACTCTGTCCTTAGAGCTGCAAACCCAGCTCCAGAGGGTTGAAGTTACTTTCTCAAGGTCACATTCTGCAGCAGTAGGAAGGTCTGCAGGGGGATGAGAAGTAAAGGTCAGGGGCCTGGGGAGCCATGCAGCCTGCTGATTAAGAGCATGCTGTGAGCAGATGCTCTGGAGGGATCCGCTTCTGCAGGCAGGCAGGCCCGTAAGCCTGAGCTGACGTATAAGACTAAAAGGCAATGACTTGGAGGGTAGTAGCAGGTGAAAGGGTTGAAGAGGTGACAACACTATGTGCCTAGAAATCACACTTCAGCCTGGAATAGTTTGGTGTGTCCAGAGGTCTTGGAACATAGTGAAGGCCTGATGGCCAGGGTGGGATGTGACAGAGCGAGTGTCGCCCATGGGCAGAAACTGAGCATTTCAATGAGAGAAGCGATTAGAAGGCACAAGCGAGCTGAGGGGCCACAGCGGTGCACAGAGAGGAAGTGGAGTGACTTCCAATGATCTCATTAGAAGGAGGTGGGGGAGCGATGGCAGGGAGATGGAGAAAGTGTGAGGGAGGTGGCGGAAGTCAGGGTGCAGCTTGGGTTTTCCTGGTGGGGCCACCAGTGCTCAGGCCCGGGACTGCACAGGCAGACTGCGGCTGTGCTTGGGAGCATCTTTTAGAGACTCTGAAGTTTATGTCTGAGCACTGACTCCCCTCTCTCTCTCTGGAAGCCCTTCTGTTATTCTGATCCTGGCTTGCCTTTTAGGATGACTGCAAGGCCAGGAGTGAGGAATGGAGGCTTCAAGTCAGGCTCCTAGCTAGACAGGTCAGTCTGGCATGGTTAAAAGCTGTTAATAGGGGGACGCCCATTGATTCTGTTTGGCTTAATGGCCTGGCACCCGGGTGGGTTAGCAAATGTTGCTCAAAATAATCTTCCCTATGTATGGAGGGCTACTCTGTACCACATGCAGTGCTCAGGATGTCAAACGTGCTATTTTTTAATAGTCACACCAGCTATGGGTGAGCCAGGTTATAGATGAAGAGACTGAGGTTCAGGGAGGTTAAGTGACTTGCTGAAGGCTGCCTAGTTACCAAGGGGAAGAGCCATGATTCCAGTCCTAGCCTGTGGTGTGTACGAAGCCATGCTTCTCCTTCAATAGGCACCACAGCAGTGTTTCCAAAGAGGAGCCCCCTGTCCATCCCACCCCCCAGGACCCAGTCAAGCTGAGCATCAGGTCAGGGGGTCAAAGAGCTTAATAAATGTAGAGGAGCTGGATACATCAACCAGGCTTCAAACACCACACGGGATGGCTGGCCCAGGGAAGACTTCCTCCGGCCCCAGGTCCCTGGGTCCTCACATCAGCCACCATCAGTTGGGAGCATGTTCCTAATCCCCATCCCCACCCACATCTTTAAAGTTCCAGAATCAACTGGTTTTGCCTCAGCCAGCACACCCAGCTCCTCAGTAGCTTCGTTGCATGAACAGCTCACTTCTCTTAGCCTCGAATTCCACCTCGCTGAGATTGCTTCCTCATCCAAAAAAAAAAAAAAAAAGAGACATAGTAATGCTTATTTTGGAGTCTTATGCTGAGAATTAAATGAGGGTAAAATTTGCAAAATAGCCTTGTGCGGTGGCTGCTCCCAGTGCCTGTCTGGCGTGTGTTAGCTCAGGCTGAATTTGGAGGGTGATAAACATGCGGTACAGGCTTCCCAGGTGGCACAGTGGCAAAGAACCTGCCTGCCGATGCTGGAGATGCAAGAGATGTGGGTTTGATCCCTGGGTCAGGAAGATCTCCTAGAGAATTAAATGGAACCCACTCCAGTATTCTTGCCTGGAGAATTCTATGGACAGAGCAGCCTGGCAGGCTACTGTCCATGGGGTCACAACGAGTTGGACACGGCAGAGCACAGCAGCAACTCTGCAGTTCTGTCGGTCAAGGGTGCTTTCTCCGAATTTACTATATAGCAGCAGCCTCTAGGAATCATGTTCCTAAGCCCATCCCCCAAACCTCAGGGAACCGAGGGGTCCCTGACAGCTTCTCCCACCAACAAGCTCTCACCAAGCGTCCTCCAGGCGAGACTTGTTTCCCCTGTTGTGGGATTTGCCAGCGGCAGGACAGGGAGTAGAACTCCGTTGCTCAGTCATGTCCTGTGCTTTGCCACCCCATGGGCTGCAGCCCACCAGGCTCCTCTGTCCATGGAATTCTCCAGGCAAGAATATTAGAGTAGGTAGCCATTCTGTTCTCCAGGGCATCTTCCCGACCCAGGGATTGAAGTCGTGTCTCCTGCATTGCAGGGAGATTCTTTATCGTTTGAACCACCAGGGAAGCCTCTGAGGTTGTATAACTGCCCTCTTGGTGGGTTGCATTTAGGGTCTGCTGATGGATTATAGGGAAGGCCTTAGGCCTTGGCCCCTGACCCAGGAGACCAGGGCCTGCACGCTGAACCAGGGCTCCCTGATAGTAACCCCAGCCGAGAGCCTAGGCCTCTCTGCAGAGACACATCCCAGGAGGCAGCAGATCAGAACTCGGCTCGTCACACCACTTACTCGGATGCCATGCGTGAGGCTGAGTGCCCACCACCCTCCAGGTTCCTGCAGTGAGTGAGGCTCTGTAGGTACCCAGTGAAGGGTGGGGAGACCAGCTGAAACTTGATGATCCCAGGAGCAGCCAGACCCGGCTACCACTCCCTCCCGTCCTCTTGTTCTGTTTTCTTTAACTGGAACCGACGGGAGGAAATGATTAGACTGGGCAGCTCGTTAACGATCATTGATTCACCACGTTCACTTCACCAGGTGCTGTGACGGGAAAGGCCAGACCATGATCCGCAAATAAGAAAACTGTTTTCCCCCCAGGAAGATGCGGTACCTGGCTCCCTGACCCTGCTGGCCTCTGATGGCCACAGCTGAAGGCACTTAAGCCCACCTGCAGCTTCTGCCCCACTCTAGGCTCTGTGATCAGTTTGAAGGGCAAGAAGGACCAGCCATCCTGGTTTGCCTGATTTAGTATTGGATGAACCACATCTTGGGAAATGATCCGTTCTGGGTAAACTGGACAGTTGGTTACTATAGCAGGGACTATTTCATCTGCCTCCTCATCAGCAATTACTAACACTGAGCACTTCCCATGTACCAAGTTGACCTGTGCCACACATTCTAAATCTTTAGAAAGTCGATAATCCCCTTCAGGAAGCGGAGACAGAGGTGACAGTTAATTGACCCGGTCAGTTTCTGCAGGACTCCCTTTCCCCAAACCCCTAATTCATGTTCTTAGCAGCAGGTCAGCCTCCTGCAGGGGCTTTTCTAATCCTCTGTTCCCCCTAAAATCCTGCCTTGTCCTGGTCTCTGGCTCTAGGCCCCTGCTATGGCTGACATCTGCTGAGTACTGCAGTCCCCCAGGACCAAGGCCAGCCTTGTTCCTGACTTCCATCCTGGAATTGAACAAAAGCCTGAATTGTCACACTTGAACTTGTACTGCTGAGGCCTGGCCTTTATACCTGCACTTAGATCCCATGTGGCTGCCTGCTCGTCACTTAGTGATTATCGTTGGTGCTTGGTTGGCCTTCCTGGAATTATCTGCAACCGGTCTGGGCTTGCAGAAGGCTGTGCTGTTGCTGTGTTGGCAAGGCATGGGGAGCACAGCCCTTTTCATATCACACTGAACATCCTATAACTAGAGAGACAAATAGACCACTGGAAATAACATCATGCACTCCAAAGGCATGTATAAATGACTTTTGGAAAGGGTGGGCTTGATTAAAATCAAATTGATTCAAATCATGATTTGAATCACTAGTCAGGAAGAGTCGATTAAATCAATATTTTCCCTTCAAAAATGCATTCATTTTTGATATAATTTTAATGCACAGCCTTCACAACTCTGACAGAGATAGATGTGGTTTTCATTTTTAGAAGTTACATACCATGCATTTTTAAGCTGTGATTTATTTTGACATTTTGTTGAATCAATTTTGCAGCCATGTCTGAGTCTTGAGTGATGACTTGGTTATTTTATTTACCAAAGCTAATCAAACAAATGTGTATAATTTTCCCAACAAAATAAGCATGTGCACTTTTGAATGTTTAACTATTTTTTTCTGTAAATGTAAAAATGTGTCTTTGCTGAGATGAAATTACGCTGTTTTGGGCAGATCCAGCCCCAAAACACTTTTTATAGTTGGAGTTAACTCAGTCTTTACCTTTTCTTTCTGCTTACGTGCATATTAGGAAAGAAAGGGTAAGCTTTTCTACTTTTGTACTTCCCACGTGATTTTAAAGTTTAGACTGAATTTGTCTTCTTTGGGAGACACTCTTGAACCTGTCAGTCTTAAAGGAAATCAGTCCTGAATATTCACTGGAAGGACTGATGCTGAAGCTGAAGCTCCAATATTTTGGCCACCTGATTCAAAGAATTGACTCATTCGAAGAAAAGACCCTGATGCTGGGAAAGATTTGAAGGCAGGAGGGGAAGGGGATGACAGAGGATGAAATAGTTGGATGGCATCACTGACTTGATAGACATGAGTTTGAGCAAGCTCTGGGACTTGGTTATGGACAGGGAAGCCTGGCATGCTACAGTCCATGGGGTCGTAAAGAGTCAGACACGACTGAGCGACTGGACTGAACTTGAATCTGTAGAGAAGAAATAGCTGTGATCACACAAACTTGATATTTGTCCTAATCGTTGTTGAGAATCCAGTGCTTGACTTCTGCCAGCCTTTGGTATGACCTCATGAAGCTTTGTCAGCATCTTTCGTGATTAATTGAGCTTTACCCTGTCTGAAGCAAATTGTCGTCATGAGGATCAGTGGATTTTATTTTCAGAAAGTATTTCACAACAACAAAACCTTTTAAGACATACCTTTGGAATTGGATACAGTCTTAATAGGGCTGTTTATGGAAGGGCTATTCTCTTTCCTTTTATCAGCCTGGGAAGGTTTTGGGATGGACCCCCATACAGTCAGTAGTAGAGGTCCAGGTAACTTACTTGGGTTCATCTTTTCTGATCCTGTTTCTGTCCTTAACTCATGACATTTTCTCTTAGGGCAGGACCTCATGAATTTTGTGCCTGCTGGGAAATCAAGTGTCTACCAGGAGATGAATGGATAAAGAAAATGTGGCTTATATATGCAATGGAATGTTATTCAACCATAAGAAAGTTGGAAATCCTATCATCTGTGAGAACGTGGGTGAACCTGGAGGACATTATGCTAAGTGAAATAAACCAGACACAGAGCAACACAGCATGATCTCATTTATATGTGGAATCTAAAACAGTTACATACTCATAGGAGCAGAAAGTGGAATGGTGGTTATGGGAGGGGTGGGAATGGGGAGATGTTGGGCAAAGGGTACATCTTACCCTTTGAAGAAATACTGGAGATCTAATACTGGAGATCTAATATATAGCATGATGACTCTAGTTAATTAGATTATATACTTGGAATTTACTAAAAGGGTAAACTTAATTGTTCTTACCCTCCCCCCAAAGTAACTATGTGAGGTGAAGGATATGTTAAAAAAGAAAGAAGAGATCTGCAAAGAAAGAACCTGCATCTTTTAAGCTGAAACAGGTGCCCTCTAGTTTTGTTCTTCTAGGACTTGGAACATAAATACATTTGTTTCACCCTGTTCATATACTTCTAATTGAACTGAATCATAACATTTTAGGATTGGAAAGAAAATACGTATTTCCTCCTGCTGCTGCTGCTGCTGAGTCGCTTCAGTTGTGTTTGACTGAGCCCACCAGGCTCCCCCATCCCTGGGATTCTCCAGGCAAGAACACCGGAGTGGGTTGCCATTTCCTAGTCCATCCTCAAACTAATTCTTTAATGTAAAATTATTGTATGTGGCTTGCGTAGGTCACAAGCCTGGGGTGAGAAATCATGTCCTCTGAGTCTCTTAGCACGGTGTTTCCTGTAATAACTCATGCTTGGGTTTGAGTAATTTCTCCTCTTAGTCTCCCTCTTCTGGAAAGTAATGGTTTTTAAAAACTAATTTCCATATACAAACATTTAACGTTTGTTTATTTATAGCTGTCCTTTGCTGGACTTTCACAGAAGTGCACTTAGAGTCTAGGTATAGAACGGATATTACATTGTTTTCTGGATGCCAGATTTAGCAAATGAAGCTAGGGGATGCCCAGTTAAATTTGGAGTTCAGATAAGCAATAAATACTGTTTTAGTGTAATATGTCCCAGATATTTCATGGGGCAATATAAGTTTTACTTATACCAAAACTTAACTGGGCTCCTGTATTTTACCTGGCAATCCTATTCTCCCTGTTATTCAGGGTAATATATTTTATTTGGTTTCCCATGCTATTTCTAAGCACAAGCACGAGCACGTGTGACTGTTTGCAGGAGCGGCTCTTCCTGGCCATCATCTTCCCTCTGGAGGTGGCGCCTGGGCTATGGCTCTTGGTTCAGACAAGCTGGTTTCCCAAAGATGTGGTCACTTGAGCCCAGTATCAGAGCATGCATTTCCGTTTCTTGTTTCTTGATGTTTTCATGAATTAAAAATGGTCTGCAGCTGAGGATCTGGGCCTCTCATCTCTGAATCCAACCCTAGGCTCGCTATGAAGCTCCCTTGCTCTCCCTCCAAGGGCCGGGATGGGCGTGCACAGTGGAAGACCTGCCCATGCAGCTTCCTGCTCCAGTGGACCTGAAGTGCCCGAGTCCGCAGCCCTGTGCTCTTCTGATCTATGCACTAACCCTGCTTTGCCCTGCTCTCTGGCACCTGCTTTCTCCCAGCTTGTATCTTGTCCCATGTCTTGACCTCACTTATCTGTCTCTTCTCTGTTGATCATCTTGGTGGCCTCACCAGGCTTCCCAGCTTCTGAATCTTTGCCATGAGTGAACACTGTCCTGAGTGGGCAGGAGCCAGAGCCTGGGGGCTCGCTGGTCCTGGGATTGCAGCAAGGCTGGCCCCAAGACAGCTCACGTTAGCAGGGTAAGTGGGCTGGTTTGACCCGGTTCCAGGGAGTGGAAAGAGAAACCTTTAGTAGGCCAAATCCTCCCAGGATTGCTTTGATGAGAAATTCCAATCCTGACCCTTTCTTCTAAAGTCATTTATTTGGCTTTAACTCTGGATGCAATTTTCTGGTAACCTTTAAAACAATAGGGTTTTCTTATCAATCTGTGTTCCTTTAATAAGGGAAGGGTTGCTTAAGACGGGAATGGAGGGGCAAACCTGGTGAACTTATGTATCTAATGTTATCAAACCTAATTACCATCTTCAAAGCCTGGCTGAAATGCGCAAGTTGTTGAGCAGGATCATTACCATTCAAGTTTTCTCCTCCTTTAACAAGCCTGAACTTTTCTGCCATAGCAGAACCTGATACTTTTGATGGTTGTCCCTACTGACTAATGAACATAATTGGTCGTGGCCTTTTTTCCAGCCTACTCGTTTCAGACCCAGCACAGTCTCTGCTGAGCCAGTCTTTTTCTTAAGATTGCCTGTATCTCTACACTTTTGCTCCTGCGTTGTCACTTCTGGCATGACGTAGCAATGTCCTTAGCTCCCAACCCGAGCCTTGTGGCCTCGCCTGGTTGCTCTTGTCCCCAGGGTGGTACTGAACCAACTCCATCTGTGACCTGGTACACACTTCCCTGTGGATATAACACGATGAATCTTACATTCCTCGGCCCGTCCACCATAGCCTTTCAGTGTAGACCTACACTGAAATGCGATGCATGTGCAATGGAAAATAGACTGTGCTGTGGCTGCCCACCTCATCAGGGGATGAAACCCACAGGTGATGAAACTGAGTGAGAAATGTGTATATTTTGCTGGCACCTAGGGAAAAGTCAGTTTAATTAAAGACAGATGAAGAGGTAAATAGAGATTTCTGGGAATTGTACAAGGAAACTTCTGGGCACTTTCAGTGTCATTATTGGATGATATAACTGTTTATTATTTTAAATTTTATTTTACAACTTAGACTTTCATTTGCCTTCATGAAGGAACTCAGGCTTATCAAACAAGATTAGTGAGCATCTTTGGAGATTTGTAACAGGAATGGAAATGGAGAAAGTGATATTTAGAGAGAAGGAAAAAGTATCATTTCCTGAGATAACTGAAGGGAAAGCAAGGACAGATGTTAAGTAGGGAAACAGATGTTATAATGGAGAGAAGAAAACTGCCTGAAATGGCAGGAGCTGAGCTGTGAGTGGTGAAAGATGGGTGTGTGTATTGGATTTCATAACCTCCTTGAGGAATACAGGTCAGAACCTACAGTTTGTAATTAAGACAATGCCCTTTATATTCAGGCAGTGCTGGAGTGCTCACTGTTGTGGCCACTGGACATGTCACTTAACTGAGGCTCTTTGTTCCCTTTTTTACTATCTGTAAGGTGAAGGTGAAGTCGCTCAGTCGTGTCTGACTCTTTGCGACCCAGTGGACTGCAACCTACTAGGCTTCTCCGTCCATGGGATTCTCCAGGCAAGAATACTGGAGTGGATTGCCATTTCCTTCTCCAGGGGATCTTCCCGACCCAGGGATCGAAGCCGGGTCTCCCGCTTTGGAGGCAGACGCTTTAACCTCTGAGCCACCAGGGAAGCCCCTACTATCTGTGAAATGGGTCTAAATAATGCTTCTTTCTTATCGTGAGAATCAAACAAGCTGATTTCTAATGGCTTAGCACAGTGTCAGGCATATCTAATCAGCAAAACTGCATTTATTAAAAGGATTGTTACTATAAAAATATAAATAATAACAGAGGATTCAGTGCTGTTGTCACAGGGACAAGGATGTGAGGGGGTGGTCCTGTGCAGAACTCAGCACTTGTATAGGACCCTTGAAAGTGCACTCTGTGTAGGTCTGGCTGGGGTTTATGACCATCTAGCTACCTGAGGTGACCTTGCATCCTGGTTCACCTTGGCCAGTTCCATTTATATCTTTTTCCCAGTGCAATTATTAGCAGCATCGCCTTTCATTCTTGAGAGCATTCCAGTGTAGATGACAAGTCATATAGTTATCCTGCATGTGGTTCTTACTCTCTAAATCAGTTAGACAGTGTTATTGTATTACTCATTGTTTCCTACTTTCTTAAATGGATTATGAGTTTCTTGAGGCCACTCTCCATATGTGTACGTGTAAGTCTGTGTATATATATCCACACAGACACACACACACACACACAATCGAGTACTTCTTCTGTATTTGCATCAGTGCTTCAACAGTGCTCATCAGACAGAGAGGTAGCGCCCTCATTCTAAGTGGTCATCTCTCTAAGACCCTCCCCTCCCACTGTTACTGCTTTATGAGCCCCTCCCTCATTGCTCAGAGGGAGTCATCAGAGGACGTCGGGTATGAGGAGATGTGGAGACAGTGTTCATAGGAGCAGGGTTAGTTGCTCAGTCATGTCCGACTCTTTGCAACCGTATGGTCTGTCCATGGAATTCTCTAGGCAAGAATGCTGTAGTGGGTTCCCATTCCCTTCTCCGGGGGATCTTCCCGACCCAGGGATCGAACCTAGGTCTCCTGCCTTGTAGGATTCTTTGCCATCTGAGCTACAAGAGAACAGAGTTGGTTCTAAATGAACTGTGGACCAACCATGGGTTTGCACCCTCAGCGTCTCCTGGGTCAGTCACTGAACTTCTTCAGGTCTCCACTTGCTCATATAGAAGAGTGAGTAACCTGGAAGGTTTATTGGAAGGATTGCATTGCATGGTGCCTGACTGTAGTAGATGCTCAATAAATGGGAACCCTGAGCAGAATAGCCCTCTAAATACACATGGGCAGCATCATGTCCCCGCCTGCTACTTCCCAGTCTTTCCTCCTCTTCTTCCAGCTGTTCCTTCTATATTGTGGTTTCTGGTCCATGGGTGACCTGGGTCTGCTTGTGAGAAGACAGTTTCTGGCCAGATTGACAAACAGGTCAGTTCACATGGCTGTCGGAGTTCTGGGGTACTTTAGAGATTCATGAACCCGTGTGTAGATCCTGCCAGAGTCTCAGAGCCCAGTGTTGGGGAGAGGTCTTCCTACCGTGGGCTTGGTACTTCTTGCTTGCCTTGAAGTTCATTCATGTTATGCAAACAGGATATTTGTGATTCAATAATCAATTCAACAGTGAAAGGCAAAGGAGCAGCCTGCCAGCCCTGGTGGAGTAAATCACCCCATAAGCATACGAAGAGCAGCAGCTCCTAATAGCTCTTGTAAACATGCTGTCACTCTTGGGCTTGGGCGCAGTCCAGCCAGACCTCTCTCTGTTGTTTGTCTCTATTTTTCGGAAGCGCTGTGAGAACCAGCTGTGACATGCATCCTGTACCAGTCAAGAAACACTTTTCCAACCCATGTCTCTACCACCCTGAGATTGTTTCCGATTGTTTGCAGGATCAGTCAAGAGGTCTTTTTGGAGTCACTTCTTGGTAGGGGCCAGGGGAGAGGGAGAGGCTCAAGGATGCTTGAGCCAGATTTGTGTGTGAAAGATGCATGGGGATGGTGGAAGCCCTGTTCTGAATCGCGCTCTGCATAGAATAGTTACATCTTTTGTCCGAGATCCTAGAGCTGCTGAGTGTTGGGTCCAGGCTGTTGGACTCCAGTTAGAGCCCTTAAGTTTCTATTCCCAGGCGATCGCTAGCTCCATCACCAAGAAGAGGTGATTTTCCCAGCAGAGATTGCCTGGCCTCTTTGATTCCTGGTGTTTCCTCTGAACCCAGATGTGGGTACGGAAAATACCCAAGATGTGGGTATTTTCCATACCCACATCTTCTTCCATGTATCCAACACTCAGGTGTTTAAGTGCACGAGACAGTTTATCATCATATGTTGAGAAAGTACGGCTTAGGACACACAGACAATTAGCAAGGCCAGAGCAAGGCACAGGAGCACAAGGTTGGAGTCTGGTGGCCAGGCCACCCCGTTCGGCACACTTCTGCCTGGGGTCCTAGTGTGAATGGCTTCCCTCACCCTCTGGCCCCATCTGCAAGGGGAGGGGAAGTCTGCTGGTCCCCACGCACTGTGAGGAGTCCTGTAGGGACATCGTCTGTCGTAGGACAGGATGTCCTCCAGGTCTCCTTCAGCTGCAGGAGTCTGTGGGTCAGTGGGTCCACTAAGGGGGAAGCCGAGGAAGGCAGAACTGTCCAGGCAAACTAGAGCAGGGGAGGGGAGTGAGCACCCCTGAGCCAGGGCCACCCTAGGGTCCCCCACCCCCCGTCCACCCAGCACAAGGTGATCATGCCCTCCGTTCCGTCCTCCCATCCTGCTTCTCTTTCCCCAGGTTCGTCTCTTCTTCGGTGTGTCTCTGTCACCTCCCTTTCTGCTCCTCCTGATTCCCTCTTTGCTCACACCTAATGAAGTCTATACCCCGCAGCCCACACTGTCCCAGGGCGACAGCTCCTCTTCCGGGGGAGCTCGGCACCTCCAGTTCAGATGTCTGATTCAGGGCAGCCCCAGAGCACGGCCGGCTTTCTGGGCCTGCGGTTCATGCAGCCACACATGGCTCTGTGCTTGGCTTCAAGTCTGCTCTTGAAATTCTTAATGAGTTTTTGAACAAGGAGCAGAACAAACTGCACTTTTGTTTGCACTGGGACCTACCAGTGATGAAGCCAGTCCTGCCTCAGAGACTAGAAGCCCACCGAGGGCTCTGAAGGATGGGAGAGACACCAGAACTGAGAGGATAGAGGTGTGAGCAAGGGAGGCCCGGACACACCAGGCCAGGTGAGGAGGCGGGCCTGGGAGCAGGTCAGAAGCTGTGGGGCAAGTTCCTGGGGCCAGGTGAGCCCAGCAATTCTGTAAGACAGGACAGACCAGTAGGGACACTCAGAGTCAGAAGCTCCTGGGCCCTGACTCTGTGTGGCTGGGCAATGAAAGAACCTGGAACAGCTGCGATGAGGAAGAAGATGTCACTCTTCACCAGTTTCTGCATGAGGCTTCTCTGTCTACCTTTGGTTTTAGATCCAAGTGACTGTCCTTGAAGCCTCTGGCTCTCCGTTATGCTCCGCTGTCCTTTAGCCATTGTTCAAGAAACAGCTGCAGAAGCACAAGTCTGAGGAGGACTCAGGTTCATGATAAGCATCCTTGATTGACCCTGGTTCTACTTTTCTGCAGGTTCAAGGAAGGCCCTGGCATCTCTCTGCCAGTAAAGACGGCCCTTACTGCTCCTGCAAGCGTGTGCCCAAGCCCAAGTAGGGCCACCTCCCTCTGTCCTGCAAACATTGAACCCACACTTCCATATCTGCAGTTTTGCAATTGGGCAAAGGATCTTGGATTGTTCCACCCACTCAGTGGTTTGGGCATTTGCTACACTCTGGAATTTGGATGCACCTGAAAAAAATTCAAGCTCCAGGATATAGGATTTCAAATAAAAATTAGAAGCGTGGTTCACAGCATCGCTTGTTTCGGCTGCACCGGCTCATGGCTGTCAGCCGCCTCCCCTTGGGCACACTGATAAATTGCTGCTGAGCAGTTTTTGGGCTGGTAGAAAATGGATGAATCCCAGGGCTTGTGGAGCCTAACTGCAAGCTTGTGTAAGTTCAGTGTGAAATGGCAGGTGGAAGTAGACAGCCTATGAGTCAGGGCCCCAACAGGGGGACAGAAACACCTCTGTGTCTGAGGACAGGACCTCCTGGGCAAGATTTCTACAATCCTTTTGTGTTTAGAAGAATGTTAGGACCTAGAGTGTACCCTTTATAGCCCTCAAACTGACATCCGAGGTTTGTTTCTGGGCTCCTTTTGGGGTGGTAGACAAACACTGGCTGGATTTCCAACTGGTACTTGGCAAGTGGGTGAGAACACAGGAAGCAGGCTTGAATGCACGATTGCATTGAACGTCCTGGGACTCCGCTCAGGTGGCTTGTCTCTTTCCTCCCAGAGGCTCTCGGAGGATGCTTTGTGGAATTCCAGGGAGAGGTGTAGGTGGATGGAGGAGAGTGTGGCTTGGCTGCGGGCTGAATGATTAAGCTGTTCTCCGTTCCTTCACCGGGTCTGGCCCAGTGTTGATGGATCTCTCTCCTCCCTGTCACAGTGCCGGCTTCTCACCGAGCAAGGCTGTTCATCAGCCCATCGGGGTGCGGGAGACAAATGACAGCAGTAACGTGAGCTGAGGAGGATTAGATAAAACCAAGGAGCTATCACACACAACAGTGGACAGTCATTTAAAAGGAGATCCATCTCGTTGTTGCCTGAGGCCTCTCGGGAAGGAAAAGACATCTTCCTATTGAGAGTTTGGTTTTTATTGTGGGGGGCCAGCTCCTGCGGCGAGCTCTCCCAGAGTCAGGGGGAAGAGGGAGGGCTCCGGAGATGCACCTCCCGGTTCACACTGGGTCTGCCTGTCCTTGGGCAAGACAGCACATTTAACCTCTCGGAAGTCCATTTCCTCATTTGTCCAGTGTGGGTAATAAAAGCATTTCCTTTACAGGGCAATCGTGAAGGATAAATGAGGGGATACAAGCAGAGTGCTTAGGATGGAACCAAGATGCAGGCAGTGATAAGCATGATGATTGTAGGGTAGGTGCCGGCATCTAACCTGTCCATGGACAAATACACTCCAGTGAACACGGACCCTCTGGCCTTCCTGATGTGGCCTGGGGGTAAATAATCGTGAGGATGTTTGATGCTGTTTCTGAGATACTGATTTGCTCCCTACCCCTCTCCAGAAAGGAAGATAAAGGGCATGACCCAGCATCTTCTTATTTTTTAATAGCTTTCTTGAGATATAGTTTATACACCATCAAGCCCACTCATAGAAAGTATATGTTCAGTATTTTAGTGTATCCACAGGGCGTACAGCCATCACTGTCCGTACAACCATCGTACTCTTAGAGCATCTTCATCCCACCACCCCCGCCCCGCCAGCCCCTGATGCCCACTGGTCTACTTTCTGTCTGTCTGGATTCGCCTGTTCTGGACAGTGGATACAAATGAGCGCATACAATGTGTGGTCCTTTGGGCTAGCTTCTTTCACTTGTTTTCAAGGTTCATCCACATGGTAGCATAAATAATTGGGAAATGGTATTTCCTCCTATAGATGTATCTCACTTTATCCACCCGTTCCTCAGTCGGTGGGCACTTGGGTTGTTTCCATTGTGTTGTGAATAGCCCAGCATCCTCTTAAACACCCAGGGGCTCCACTGCTGTCCTGGGCTGCCAGGGGCTGGTGGTGAGTGGCCGTGTGCTACTCCCAGGATGACTCAGCATCTGGTTTGGATCCTCTGCGGTTGGGAGGAGAAGGGGAATCGCTTAAAGTGAGTATCCTGTTAGTTAGTTTTTCTTTCTTGGGGTGCAGCCCTTTATTCTCCTTCAGAATCAGCCAGAACCCAGGTACCTGCAGGGCCGGGCCCCACAGTCGTGACCAGAGGCTCCAGTCTGGGGAGTGACTTGGATCCCCTTTCTGAGTAGAGCTGGGGGCGGGATGGGGAGTGGAGGCTCCTCCTAAAGACGGGGAGAATCTACACCTGCAGGAAGGCAGAGCAGACTCAGGGACGAGGCAGCCTTTCTGCCCGCATCTCCCCCGGAACGTGACTCGTGGGAACATTACTGCCGAGTGTGTCCAGATTGCCTGGAGGTGGCTCAGCCACAGGGGGACATTGAGCTGGTCACTGAGCACCTCTGAGCCCCAGTCCTTGTCTAAAAAGTGGAGTGAGTCACACCCACTTTCAAAAATGTAGATGAAAATTCAGTGAGCTGATGAGACAGGAAGGTGAGTGCGGCGTCTGTGACAGAGGGTCATTTTTACTGCACGAGTGCAATAGGACAGGCTCCCCTACCCTTGATGCTGAGTAAACTGTGGCATGGGAGGCGACCTCAGTCTTAGTGCCCCTAGGGGCTAAGCTAGGGATCCTGCCCTGTTTCACAATAGATCCACTCACGTGCATATGCCCACTTTCCTGAGCAAATGTGTCTGCCTGTTGCAGGACTCTCGGGGAGAAGCTCAGTATTCTGTTAAGTCCTCAGGATGCGGTGGAGACAGCCCAGGCCTCAGTGGTTCCGTGTCTCTGTGCTCACCAGCTCATGGACCTCTGCCTCTTGTCCTTGGCTCAGAGAGGGGGCTGCTGCTCCGGTCTCTGGACTCCCTATCTGGGTGCCAGGCTGGGCCCCCAATTCTCTTCCTCATCTTTGCTTGGATCATCCGGGCTGGAGGGGATCTTCCTGCTAGCTTACCTTGCCCTCGTCCACAAGTAGTCATGTATGGATGTGAGAGTTGGACCAGAAAGAAAGCTTAAGCACCGAAGAATTGATGCTTTTGAACTGTAGTGTTGGAGAAGATTCTGGAGAGTCCCTTGGACTGCAAAGAGGCCAACCAGGCCTAAAGGAAATCAGTCCTAAATATTCACTGAATGCTGAAGCTGACATTCACTGATGCTGAAGCTGAAGCTCTAATACTTTGGCCACCTGGTGCAAAGAACTGGCTCATTGGAAAAGACCCTGATGCTGGGAAAGATGGAAGGCAGAAGGAGAAGGGGATGACAGAGGTTGAGATGGTTGGATGGCATCACTGACTCAATGGACATGAGTTTGAGCAAACTCCAGGAGCTGGTGATGGACAGGGAAGCCTGGCGAACTGCCGTCCATGGGGTCACAGACTTGGACATGACTGAGCGACTGGACTGAGAACTGGTGGCCAGGGAGGTCTCATGGCTGGGTGAGAAGCACAGGGTGCCTCTGCTCCCCCGGAGCCAGAGGGNTGGCGAGCTGCCGTCCATGGGGTCACAGACTTGGACATGACTGAGCGACTGGACTGAGAACTGGTGGCCAGGGAGGTCTCATGGCTGGGTGAGAAGCACAGGGTGCCTCTGCTTCCCCGGAGCCAGAGGGAGGGATTCTGAGTGGATAAAGTAGTCCCTGAGGGAAGGATGATGCCATGGCTGCTGGGGGGCAGAAAGAAGTCCTTGACTCAGCCGAAAGTGGGCACCATCCAGCCGCATCACTGGTGTTGGTGGGTGTGGGCGCCCCTTGCTGGAAGGGGTTGGGGTTGGGGTTGGAGTCCTGAGCATCCCCGCACGTGGGTGAGGTGGGCCTGCAGCCAGTGCCTTCCCAGCCTCCCCCTTCTGGGCCTTTCTGCTTAGCGCAGAAACCAGTATCTGCAGCCGATTTTATCTTTACGGTGAGATCTTTAGGATGAGGATGCTTTGGCTGAGAGGTAGTTTCTGTCCAGCCCGTGTCAGCATTTCTGAGGGGAAGAGCTCTAATTAAAGCCTTCCCTGCACAGATCCTTCCCTGCTTGCTCAGCCCGAGGACATAAAGAAGCCCTTTATTTCTCTTGCACCAGCAAAACGAGACCCTTAACAGGTGGCTGGATGCCCTCTCCCCCAGCTCCAACCCCTGGTGGCCACTGGGAGTCCTGGTCAGAGTCCGTGAGTAACTGGGCCACTGGCCCAGCCTCAGCCTCACTCTTCTAGCTTCTGACAGGCTCTTGAGTGCTTTACAGCAGGGAAAGGTGTTATAAATGCTTCCCTCTGCTTCTGACGGTGATGCACTGGTCCCTGGGGTGGCCTAAGAATGGTGCAGCTGAGGAGTCTGTTGGTGAGAAGCGTCTTACAGTGGCTACACAGAGTGGAACCTTTGGGTTGTTGGGAAGGGGGGATTCGGTGTCCTAAGAAGGGGGCATCTGCCATGTGATGTCCTGCTCTGGGGGAGGTACCTTACCTAGGATCTCATCTCTCTCACATAGCAGCCCTGGGAGCAAGCTGAGGAACAGGAGGATCAGAGAAGTTGAGCCACTTGCTGTAAGTCACACAGCTAGGGAGAGGCTGGGCAGGGATTTGAATCCTGAGCTGAAGGCACACACTCTGGGCATCGCAGTCTACTGCCTTTTGGGGCAGTTGGTGGGGCTATTTGGCACGAATGTATCAAAGCTAGAACCCAGACCCAGGCTCACCTCCTCCCTCCGCACTGCTGTCCTGCTCCCCTTGGGCGCCCAGGGCAAATTTGCTGGACGCTCAGGATTTGTTGGGCACCTGGGGAGGATGTCTGAAATGACTGATTGTGGTCTTTCTCAGAGCAGAAGGTTCCCATGCAATTTGAATGCAAGTCCTTTCACAGTGCTTCGACTCACACATCATATTTAAAATCTGATGATGGTGAGCAGAACCTAGAAATCTATGAGACTCAGGAGGGGCCATTGCCAAGTTGCTGGGTCTGAAAGGTGCATGGCAGCATCGGGCCATCCCAGGCCTTCCTCCTGGCCTCTTATTGGTGGGATGCTGGTGACCCCACCCAGCACCCTGCCAATCTTGTCCACTGAGATTTATCAGACATTGAACTAGACTTGGCCTTAATTCTAACCACTCTTGAAAATTATTCTCCTACTTTTCCTGTGCAGAAAATGGAGCCAGAGAGAGTCAGTGGACTTGCCTAAGTTCCCACAACCTTGTAATAGAAGGGAGGCATCTGGACTAACTCATAGCAGTGCTCTTCCCGGGTCATCTCAGCCTTTTGTGGAGGGAGGGGAGAGGAAGGGGGAGGCTTAGAGACAGAAGCGTAAAACAGATTAACTTATTGACAAAGCAGAAATAGAGACACCAATATACAGAACAAACTGATCATACCAAGAGGGGAAGGGAGGGTGGGGTGAGCTGGGAGATTGACGTATATACACTACTATGTATAAAATAGATATATGTATAACTATGTATAACTAATGAGAACCTACTGTATAGCACCGGGAATTCTACTCAGTGCTCTGTGGTGACCTAAATGAGAAGGAAATCCACAAAAGGGGGGATACACACACACACACACACACACACACACACACACACACACATACATACAGCTGATTCACTTTACTGTACAGAAAAAAATTAACACAACATTGTAAAGCAACTATGCTCCAATATAAAGTAACAAAAACATAGAAAGCAAACAAAAATCAGGCATTGTCTCTGCCCTCCAGGCGGACTTCAAGCATCCATATAATAGTTAAAATAATAAAAGGGTGAGTGATAAAGTCTGTAGATGGATGCATAGATTTCTAACTCAGTGGGAACCCAGAGGGGGTCTTCAGGGCTGATCTGGAAAGGAAGAATTTGGTTTGGGGCTTGCTTCCAGCTGTTCCTCCATCGCCCCCACTTTTCATCCCCGAGGAGAAGCACAGCCAGCCTGAGACTGTGAGCGCTTAATCTGCCGGGAATGAAGGAGGAGATGAATCTCTTTAACCGTGCTAACAGTTTTTCACTGCTCTCTCCCTTCTCCTCTCTGTTTATTCTGGAGATCAATACAGACAAAGGAAAAGTTATTCCCCGGAGAGGACCTGGCTGTGTAGTTTTCAAAAATATCCTCAGTCCTTCTTTCTTGGTCCTGCTTGCCTTCCCCCACTGCGTTTATTCAGAGCAGAGCCATTTCTGAGAAGCAGCACTGGGTATGGTGCGGAACCTGAGAGCTCTGGCTACTGCAGCCTGGGCCTTGCAGGACCAGCGGAGGACCCGGAAGCCTAGGTCTGAGGGATACCCAGCACAAGGAGCACAGCTCTTTCCTTAAGACAGAGACGTTCACTTCCTGAGCCAGAGCCTTGGTGGGAAAGCACTGCAAAGGCAGAGGACCCATGCTGGGTAGGGAGCGAGACATAAGTACCCTCTCGGCTTCAGATCTGAAGGGGCAGAGGTGTCTGACAAGATCCAGTTGGGTGATCTGGAATCTGCCAGTCCAGTAGAAATCAGTTTCCCCTGAGCCATGTATTCTGACATGTAAACATACAGTCTTGACTACTCTATAAGCTAATCGAATGATCTAGGGAATTAGAATAGATGTTGATTTTCACATGTTACCCTTGGTGAAGCCTTTTCGTCTCATTGGTGTCTGCCATGTCGCAGATAGGAACCAGATTGAAGTGTAGCTTTGGCTTTAGGGGACCAGGGTTTGGGACAGACTCTGCAGCCTCAGTTTCCCCTCCATGCTCTGATAGAATCCGGGTCGCTGAGGGCGGTAGGGGAAAGCACTGGAGGAGTTGGCCCCAAAGGTTGTCTCCAGCTCTGATAATCTAGAAATTAACTTACATTATCCTACTTGCTTGGTTGTGTCTAGACTCCACGGAGCCTGAAAGTCATGCGGGCAGACACTACCTTCCATTTGATTTGTACACACAGTAGGAGCACAAAAACGTATTTGTGCCCCCTGGAGTCTCAATCTCTATTGCCACTGGAATCAAGGGTTTGCAGCAGGTTCTTCGGAGGAGAGAGCCACTCTGCACCGGTGTAGATGTGACATCCATTCCATGTTCTGGTGGACCTGGCTAGGAAACTGGCCGTTTTCCTCTCTTGCCATCTGTGAAAGAGGACTCTGCCCAATAGGGTTGAAACGAGAATGAAATTCTCATCTTGGAAGTCCCCTCCTGTCTTTCCAAATCTTTTGCTTCCAGGCAAGAGTATTCTCAAGTGCTACTGGGGAGGAATTCAGTTCATTTTTAAGATTTTATTGAACCTGTTTGGTTCAGGCACTGTATGAAATGTTAGGAGTAGGAATGAACTTAAACTTAGATCTTGTCTTCAAGGACTGTTCAGTGTGAGTGGGGACAGTAGGTACATGGGGCAGGTTTATAAGATGTAGTGATGAATACTCAGAAAAGAAGCAGGTTTAGAGTCGGTTGTAAGACTTCATTCTGAAAGGGCCAGGAAACTGGGCTGAAGGTATGAGTGATGAAGGAAAGAACAGTCCAGGCAGGGGAAATAGCGTGAGTGAACCCTTCATGTATCATGAGGCTAGAGCTCTCAAGGTCGCACAGTACTCTGGAATAAGTGGGGACGGTCTTTGGAGGTGAGACTGGCCAGAGGGTTTGGGTGCCAAGGGGGAAAGTTTGTTTCCAGAAGGGGAAATTTATGGTCATTCCTTGGTTTTGGGGAAACCACCCTGATGACATTTTCAAGAAAGTGAATTGGAGTGAGGAGCAAGAGGCACTCAGTTGTCCTAAGGAGGGATGATGGGAGTCCAGACTTGGATGGGATGATTTTATTTGGAATGGGAGTGAGGAAAGAGGCAGATGCTGGACATCTTTGGAAGTAGAATTAATAAACCTGTTTGTGAGGGTTGAGGAAGAGAAATTAAGGAAGAGACCAAACGTCTGGTTTGAGAAACTGAATGGAAGAAAGAACTTGCAGCTGAGTTTGGAGCTGGGTGGAGAAAGAACACGTTGGGCTTGGGAGGTGGAGATAAGGCTGGAACCAGGCTGGGTTTGCAGGGTTGATGGGATGTCCAAGCGGGACCCCTGGTAGGGAGTCTGCAGCTCAGGAAAGAGCCCTGGTGGAGTTTGGCATTTGGGTGATGGCTGGCTGCTTGAGTGTGGATGGCCACTGGAGGGGGGCGGTCACTTGAAAGCTGGGAAGAGAAATACCAACACTTAAGGAAATGGAAAGGAAGATGAGAAGAAACGCAGGACTCTTAAAAGCCTACTGGGAAGAAATCTGTGATTCCTGCAGCCTGTTCATTGCAGATCTGTCCTGGGGCCCGTTGTGTCCTGGGCTTCCCCGCCAGAGTCCTGGCTGGGGAGGTGGGGTGCAATCAGACTCCGGGAAGAGTCAGCTGGTTCTGCAGAACTGAGTGTCTCCTGGGCCACACCGGCTTCCCTTGGAGAGAGGTGACCCCACTGGGCCCCAGTGCTGAGACTCACTGGGAGAGCTCTTTAACTTAAACGCATCACCCAACCCCGGCCGTGGGATGTGCAGCTGGGCCCCAGGAACCACGCTGACAGCTGTGGGCCTGTTAAAGGTGCATTGAGACTGGGGAGGCACCCCTCTGAGGTGCTGCTCTGAACAGCGTTTAATAGCCAGACTGTAGTTAATAGTTAGCAAATGTTTTATGAACAGATTCCTCGTGCTCTGTGAAGGCGGATTCAATTTATTCAGAATGGATTTGCTTTCCCCTGTTAAGCTCCAGAGTCTGTAGTCAGCTCCTTCCCTCCACCGAAGGGCTTTCTCCCTTGCAGAGATGGGGCCTCTTTAGCCCTGAAGTGAAGTGAAGTAAAATCGCTCAATCATGTCTGACTCTTTGCGACCCCGTGGACTGTAGCCTACCAGACTTCTCCGTCCATGGGATTCTCCAGGCAAGAATACTGGAGTGGGTTGCCATTTCCTTCTCCAGGGGATCTTCCTGACCCAGGGATGGAACCCAGGTCTCTCGCATTGCAGGCAGAAGCTTTAACCTCTGAGCCACCAGGGAAGCCTCTTTAGCACTGGTCCTGTCCAAGTTCAGTACGAGGCCCTGGGTGGGAGGCAGGTGTTTCTGCAGGTCTCATGTGGATTGTTGGCAAAGCGGAGGCTCGAGGGACTGATTGATGCTGGGCAGAGAGGGGCTGCTGGAACAACTGCATGATCATAACAGCATCTCCCCAGCCTGATAGAAAAGCCCCTGACCTGGGCCCTTCCTGCTTCCAGTCCCGGCTGCAAGGCTAGTGTCCTCATCACTCTTGGTGGAGCCATTTAGCTTTTCTCTGCCTCTGCTCTCCTCATCTGGGAAGTATGGCTAATAACACCTCTCGCCCTCTCGGGTGTGCTGTAGGGATTAATGACCATGAAGCATCGCAAGCACTGGGGAGGGGAGAGGGCTGGGGCTGGCGTCCTTGCTAAGTGTTCAAAGAGGGCTGGGAATTCCTGTTAAAAGCCGGGGGTGGGGGTGAGGGGATGGAATATAATTTGGCGTCGCCAATACATCATACATTAAATTGAATTTCTGGTAATATTTATTCAGGCCAAGTCACATTTTAGGAGAGGTACAGAAAACACTGGATTGTTTCTATTCAGGAAGGAGTGGGCTGCAATGTCTGCTTTTAACTCAAGAAAACTACCACTGTTTTCTCCTTAGTGCTGGATGTGTGAGGAATAAGGCAGAGACTCCAGGCAGGCTCACTCGCCCTTAAAACAAAGGTTAAAAAAATGTTGTCCCTTGGGAAATAAAAAAAAAATATTAGGACTTTAAACTCTCCAACTTTTACATAAACATAACATACTTCCTTTGAGGGCTTCCCTGGTGGCTCAGTCAGTAGAGACTGCCTGCAATGCAGGAGACCCAGCTTCGATCCCTGGGTCAGGAAGATCCCCTGGAGAAGGGAATGGCAACTCACTCCAGTACAGAGGAACCTGGTGGGCTACAGTCCATGGGGTCGCAAAGAGTTGAACCTGATTGAGTGACTAAACCATCCTACCACCAAGATGCTTCTTTTATCTCTCTGCTTTTTCCTGACATTATTTTCACTAAATTACACAATCAAACCATAAACACTCAATGACTAGTAGAGAGACAGCCTTGTCTCTTTGATGCATTTATGTTTCTCAGTGCAAGCGGCTGTCTTTCCAGCCCAAAGACTTAGTGAAGGGTGGGGGTTTTGTTGAGTCTATCTGAGCTCTTTCTGCTGGGAAAGGTGAGGTCTGGTTTTGGTTCTCAGGAGGACGTATGATGCTGGACAAGTCTTCCATATCCCTGAACTTTGTCTCAACTCCCAAATATGTAGGGTAGTAAGGCTCGCTTTATAATATTGTAAAGATCAAATGGGCATCATCTCTGAAAGCTCTGTGCACCTGTCAGGTGTGGGGATGTATTACTGAAGTGGGAAGAAGAGGGGAAATGAAGAGGAAATCTAGGGGTGTCACCCCCTAAGCCAGATGGCTCCCTGGCACCCAGCCTGCCCTCCTCCTCTTCTTCCCCCGGGGAATGGTCCCCTGGTTGCTGAGTGCTCTGAGGAGCAAGAGGCCCCTGTGTGTCTCCAAGAGACCTCTCAGAGTGCTTCTGGCCATTCTGGACTGGAGATCCTCTAGGTCTGTTTACCTGGAACAAGCAGCAGGGTCACCTCTCCTTGGAGCACCTTGCTGGCTCCAATATGAAGATGACTTGCCAGGAGCTTCTCCAGCCAGCACCCTGCTAGACCCTCCATACACACCATCCTGCTTCATCCGCACAGCGCCCCCGTAGGAGTGGGGGCTGCCATTCCCCTTCCAGGATATAGAGGCTCATATTGGTTGGGTGCCTTGTTTAAGGTCACGCACCAGGGCAGGGATGTATAACGGCTGGCACACACTGTGGCTCAGCGGATCTTAGTGAAGAGGTTTTAAAAAACTTTTAAAAATTTTAATTGGAGGATAATTGCTTTACGATGTTGTGTTGGTTTCTGCCATACAACAACATGAATCAGCTATAGGTATACATATATCCCCTCCCTCTTGATCCTCCCTCCTACGCCCTCCCCAATCCCACCCCTCTGGGTCATCACAGAGTACCAGGCTGAGCTCTCTGTGCTATGTAGCGACTTCCTGCTAGCTATCTATTTTACAACTTCCAGATGTTCAAGCTGGTTTCAGAAAAGGCAGAGGAGCCAGAGATCAAATTGCCAACATCTGCTGGATCATCTGAGATGTTACTTTGTCAATAAAGGTCCATCTAGTCAAGGCTATGGTTTTTCCAGTAGTCATGTATGGATGTGAGAGTTGGACTATAAAGAAAGCTGAGCACAGAAGAATTGACGCTTTTGAACTGTGGTGTTGGAGAAGACTCATGAGAGTCCCTAGGACCACAAGGAGATCCAACCAGTCCATCCTAAAGGAGATCAGTCCTGGGTGTTCATTGGAAGGACTGATGTTGAAGCTGAAACTCCAATACTTTGGCCACCTGATGCGAAGAGCTGACTCATTTGAAAATACCCTGATGCTAGGAATGATTGAGGGCAGGAGGAGAAGGGGACAACAGAGGATGAGATGGCTGGATGGCATCACCGACTCAATGGACATGAGTCTGAGTGAACTCCAGGAGTTGGTGATGGACAGGGAGGCCTGGCGTGCTGCAGTTCATGGGGTCGCAAAGAGTTGGACACGACTGAGTGACTGAACTGAACTTCCCCCACTGTGTTCACAAGTCGATTCTCTTCTCTGAGTCTCTATTCCTGCCCTGCAAATAGGTTCATCAGTACCATCTTTCTGCATTCCATATTTATGTGTTACTATATGATATTTGTTTTCTGTTTCTGACTTAATTCACTCTGTATTACAGGCTCTAGGTTCATTCATCTCAGTTCAACTGACTCAAATTCGTTCTTTTTTGACTGAGTACTATTTCATTGTAAAGAGCTGTAGGCAAGGGTAAGGAAGCCAGCAGGGGACAGAGAACCCCCCAGGGGCCAGCACCAGAGTAACTGCAGGAAGCAGTTACTCTCTAGGGCTGGAGGGGCAGGAGAGGGGTGGTGTTACTGTAGCAGGTGCCCAGGTACAGGATGGGTCTGCAGGGGTCAGCTCCTAGGGTGCAGAGCAGGGTGGGAATAGTCAGAGAATATATATCTGAGGGCAGATGGAGAATAACAGGATGCCAACCTGATTCTCAGGCATCAAAATCGGGCCTCGTTACCATGTCACTCAGCTCAGCTAAGTGTTACATGTGCTCTCAGGTAGCCTGTAGTTGTCATGCGATGACACAAAAGTGGAGCTCCTGGTGACTGTCCTTCCTGACAATTGTAAAGAGGGCTGTTACCTGTCCTTTGCTCCTGGAGCCAGACCTGGGGCCACAGTGCCTGAACGGGGCTTCTTAACTTGGCCCTAGCTTTACACTTACACGATGCAGTTGCTACAGCTCTTTTGAACTTTTTTCCATCTTGTTGAAAGGTTATTTGCTCAGTTGTGTCCGATTCTGCAACCCCATGGACTATAGCCCACCAGTCTCCATGGAATTTTCCAGGCAAGAATACTGGAGTGCGTTGCTATTCCCTTCTCCAAGTGCTCTTCCCATCCCAGGGAATGAACCCAGGTCTCCTGCATTGCAGGCTGATTCTTTACCATCTGAGACACCTGGGAAGCCCTTTTCCATCTTGTTACTGCTTTGAAATTATAATAGTTCTTAAACCACTGCTAGATTTTGTTGAATGCATTAATAAAGAAACACATATATGCTATGTCAACTTAAGATTTGTTGAAAAACCATATTTGAATAGAATATTTCCTCTGTAACACTATGCATTTAATTTTGTGCATGTATAAGTCTTTTTCTGAGAAGAGCTTCCCCCCAGCACGTAGCCCCAGCCAAAGGCTCAGAACCTCTGGATGGTCTGGACCCTACATAAGCTGTTGCAGCAATAGGTCTTGCAGCTGGATTGTGGTGATGCTTCTAAGGTTGGGTCATAGGACCCAGCAAGGGGCTCCCCAGGTCCAGAGATTGAGAGCCCTGGGCCAATAATCAGGAGTGTTCTGGGATGGTTCTGGCTCTTTCTGCTTCTGGATTTACTGATGCAAACACTGATCCTTTCTCAGGACCACACTTCTGAGACAAGTGTCCTGAGGAGGGAAAGTGGGAATGGATAAACCTTAACGTACCAGGTAGACAAGGGTAAACCAGCTCATCACCTTCAACTTAAGAGTTTCCTCAGTGTGTGGTCTGTTCATCCCCTGCCTTCCTCAGGATCACTTGCAAAGCTTATTAAAATGTAGGTTCCCACTCCAGACCCCCTGAATCAGAATTTAGGGAGCAGAACCTGGGAATCTACATTTCATAGGGATTTTATGTGGTTTGAAGGCATGCTGATATTTGAGACCCAGAACTGCTGCTTTGATTGGCTGTGCCCTGGGGCTTTTAATTTGACCTAAATTTCAAGTTTTAGCTGGGTCTTCAAGAACACATCTAACTTCTAAACGAAGTTCCAGTCCAGTTGGAGGGAAGTGTGCATGGGAAGAGATTCATGGCTTCTCAAATTGTGCTCGTCTGTCTGGCTCCTGTCCAGCATAGTCTTATCAGGTTCAGCTGTGGCTCCAGCTCCTCTCTGGCTGGACCACTTTTCATAAGAGAAATAAGGCAACCAGTGACTGCACTAACAGGGTCTCATCTCCTCTGCTCTGGAAGCCACAAGAAGAAACAGATCCATTGGACAGTCCTTCGGGTAGAGACCTTCAAGTCCTTTAGGCCATCGTAGCCAGGGACTGGCCAGTAGGGAGTAACTGCCCCTTGCAGTGAGCCTACTCAAAGCTTCTCATTACAACAGGAGGCCACTCACAGCACCCAGTGCACTGCAGGTGGGTGGAATAGACGTTAGGGTGTCAGGGGCATGTCAGAGTCAGAGAGCAGGTGATGGTCTAATGGTCCCTTTGGCTCCAACAGCTGAAATCTCAGCTGACCTGGGCTGTTCTCTTTCTACTCTTAAAAGTTTTGCATTGCAGTGGCCAGTCAGTGGATCAAGTGAAATGACAAGGCAGTGGTTTATCCAGCATCTTTAATCTCAGCATTTAAAGAGCTGTTCAAAGGTCAGCTTCCGAGGAGTTAGTGCCCATGTCATTTAGGCTTTTTAAAATATTAGGGAAAATGAAAAGCAGTTTACTGGCACCTTGCTAATGGGTGCATACTTTCCAAATTTTCATTAGCCCTTCTGAGGATTGCCAGTGTTATATGGATGAGCCGCTTGACAACAGGAAGCCTGAAGATTCATAGTATCTGTGCTGCAAATAATTTCAGCTTTCATGTAAATTACTCTCTTTTCTAGAACGGGATTTCTTTTATGTGCATTATTTTCGTGGCCAAGTCTCAGCCTCTTTTGCTCTGATGGTTTAGTGGGCAGACCTCTGGCCCAGGTTTCTTGCTTTCAGTAGGGCTTGGGCCTCAGTCTTGCCATCCAGAAAATGGACAGCTATCCCTAGTCTCTCCTCCACTGCAAGAACCTTTTCATACTTTTTAATCTTGCTCTGAGGTTTTCTGTCTTGAAAGATGTTTTCCACTTAATAAACAGCTTTGATGTTATAATGCTTTTGTTTTCCCGCCTTTAATAGTCAAAACATAATCACTAATTAGAGTGTCTGATTAGCAAGGGAGCCAGTAATACTAACCAAGTTGAGATCCTTGTAGTCAAAGGCAAAAAAAAAAAAAAAAAGTGACGTCTCATTTTTTCTTATGGGGCTTTATCAAGGGTAAGCAAACAGATGAAGCCTGTTAGGCTTTGGACTATAGGAAATTAACTCACAGGAGTCCTGGAGGTTGGAAACTGCTGGGTGGTTGTTCTTTCTGTTTATTAGTTCTTCGTTTGTGCACTACACCTCACTGGAGGCAGCACTTGCTGGGTGCTGAGAGTGTAGCTTCAAAGGGGACAGGCAAGAATGCAGGAGGAACCGGTGAACAGAGAGGCCAGGCCCTGAGAAATGCCATCATAATGGCAGGACAGGAGGCTGGGAGGGAGCGTGATGGGGCCACTTTAGATCAGGCAGTTGGGAGTGGTCTCTGAGGGAGGAGACATTTAAGGGGAGACAAGAAGGACAAGAAGGAGCCAGCCACGCCAAGGTTACCTTTGGCCACATTGACAGAGTGGCCTGGTGAGTCTACACATGTGTAAATGTGACTTCAGTCTTATTGCCAAACATTTTTTTTTTTTCCAAAAAAATCCAAACAGCCATAAAGTAGACAGCTCATCCCAGGGGCTCAAAGCACTTGTCACATGTCTGTGAAGTGTCTGTCTCCTTGTCTCCCTCCCTAAATAATGTGTGACCCCTTTGAAGATGGGGACCCTGACTTGCTCTTCCCTGTAGCCACAGAGCCTGATGCTGTGCCTGACTCAGGGGAGGCCTGCAGTAAATTCAGCAGGTGGGGGAAGGAAGAGTGGAAGGATGGAGGGAGGGAGGGTGGGAGGCAGTGTTGATTTTCACTCTGCTCAGGCTTTGTGGTGGGACATTCTTGCCAAGTAGTGACAGAGGCTCAAACATGGGTGGGAACTGGTAAGTGGAGTCAGGAAGGGTCTTCCCAGCCTTCTTCAAGGGACTGATTTGCTAGTCCCTTGAAGAGTGTGGTCTGAAGATTGCAGGCAAATGAAAGGTCTTTCGTGAAATATTAATGCCCCTTGTTAAGACAGCATGGGAGCCAGAATAGCTAAGAAGCTAATCTGATCAGACTTTTGAGCTGCCTGGAAGCAGCTGTATCTATAGGGAAGGCTGGGAATGGGAGCAGAGGACAGTCCTGGGCTTCAGGCTGCAAGTGTAGCAGGGACCTCAGGGGATGCGACAAGATGTCTGGGTTTCATGATTCCTGGGGCATTTTTGTGGGTCTTGCTGTCAAAGGCAGCCCTGCTTGGCACCACACCTGGTTAAGATCTGATCCGCGGCCATCAGAGCTGGAGATGGGCCAGAGGGGAGGGCAGGGCAGGTGGGGAAAACAGGCTGAGAAGAGTTCCCCTCACCTTGCGTGGGGAGCTCACCCTGCTGCAGGTAGAGTGAGTGAGTGTGCACCTGCAGGCAGCGTAGTGTGTGGGGGCTGTAGCTGTCTTCAGTCAGGGAGGATGGGGTACCCAAGAGGAAGCAGCCTTCCACACAGTGTGCCGGCTTTAGGCCCTCGACCCAAGCTCAGGCAAAGGGCCTGTGTTTTAGGCAGGTCCCCATGATAGCTCAGTTGGTAAAGAATCTGCCTGCAGTGCAGGAGACCCAGGTTCCATTCCTGGGTCGGGAAGATCTGCTGGAGAAGGGAAAGGCTACCCACTCCAGTATTCTGGCCTGGAGAATTCCATGGACTGTATAGTCTATGGGGTCACAACGAGTCGAACATGACCGAGAGACTTTCACTTCACCGGGCCTCAAAGAGGGGCTGAACTGGACCTCAGCACAGGCTTAAGAAGGGGATCACAAGACTAAGGCCTGGGGCCAAGGGAGGGTCTGTTGGGAGCACTGGGGCTATGCTTTGCTGTGTCTGGACCTACTTAATCCTTTCTGTCTCAGCTGAGGGGTGGGCCCAGCTGTGAGGAAATGGGATGAGAGGCATGGAGGCTGGGGACCAGCAGGGCCTGATGCTGACACCCGCCTCCCTGCCCCGCCACTGGCCCTGGCTCTCCTGTGCTGGAAGTAGGGCTGTCAGATAAGATACAGAACGCCCAGTTATATTTGAATTTCAGAGAAACAGCAAATAATTTTTCATTATACGTGTATCCCAGATGTCACACGAAGTGTATTTGTAGTTGATCTGAAACTCACATTTAACTGGGCATCCTGTATTTTTATTTGCTCAATCCGGCAACCCTGATTTGAAGGCAAAAGACAGACGCTCCCAAAGAAACCGCCAATTTCTGGCACATCAGCTGCCTGGCAGTCGAGGCTGCTGGAGCCCGTGCCTCTCCTCCAGCTCCTGAGCACGCGTGCCCCTGGGTCAGCTGCCGGCCTGAAGAAAGCAGCCCGAGTGGCCGAGCTGAGGCCGAGGGAAAAGGTGTCCGGGCCGAGTGGAGGAGGATGCCCGGCGGGCCCCAGGCTGCTGCTCCTTGCTCCCCTTCCTGAAAAACTGTCCGAAGTGAAAATGTCCCACTTTGTCCTTGAGTGTGTCCTCCAATGACACCTAGGATGCGACCTCAAGGATGTCATCCACCCAGCTACGTGGGCGGGGAGGGCCGGGCTCGCGGGAGGTGAGTGACCGTGCGCCGTGTGGGGTGCTGGGGACGTCATCACCCTGACCTGTGACTCTCGGCAGCTCCGTGGAGGTGACCGGTTTCCTTGACGCTGAGAGAAGGAAAGCAGCCCGCCCCAGTGGCTGGTCCCGCTCTGTGCCATGCTAACTGGTGCCCCAGTGAGGGTATCTCCTTGGCAGGCGGCATATTTGTTCTCCTCCCCGGGGGAGTTCCGTCAGCCCAGGCGCACATGGCTGTGGGTCGCTGAGTGATGGGCTGTTATTTTTGAGTTGAAAACGAGAGGCGGGCGGAATGTCCACTAAGCTATGTCTGAAATGTTTGCCACTTCCCGTCCCTTTTGAGTATGGGGAAAGGCATTCTCTTAAGGTGATCAATATGAACTCTTTATTTCAGTGAGGGAACGATGCAGCTGGGGAGCACCAGTGATGGGGTGTCACCATCTCCAGACTCACAGAGGGGTGTCACTGGGACCTGGGGTGAGGTCGCACACAGGGAAGGTCCCTTCACTGTGGGCTGCTCCCAAACCGCACCCACCACCCATGATGGAGACTCCTCACCTCCAGGAAGGTAGCACATTCATTTTTTTTTTTTTTTTTAATTAAACTTTTAGTTTAGAATAATTTTCAATTCATAGGAAAGTTGCAGAGATAGGACAGCTTTCCTGTGCACCTTCACCCAGTTCCCCACAAATGTTATCCTCTTACATCACATGGAACTTTTGTCAGCATAAGAAACCATATGGGCGCATTAACTCTGGGCTTTGTGTGGGCGTCACTAGTTCTGTTCAGGAGCCTGTCCAGGGGCCCCGTTGTGCTCAGCGCTCCCCCACTTTCCAGGCGGGTTGGGTCTGTCGGCGTCTAGCTTCTTCCAGGTCTCCCCCGCTCCCCCAGCAGATGCATGTCACTGACCAGAGCTTGTGGCCATGTCTGTCGATCTTTCTGCAGAGGCCTAACCTGGAGCTTTCTTCCCTCGTTCATGCTGGGAGGAAGGAAGCCACTCTGGCCACTTGGTAAATATTTTACAACATCTAATGGAATCAAGTTGTTTACTCTGCAGGAAATAGAAAGGCATTCGTTAAAGACAGTAACAAGCTGGCTGGTTGCTGACGCTTCAGGTTTAGCGAGAGACCTGGGAGCTTGAATGATTTTTACTTTAAGAAGCTTTAGTGCCGGCCTGCCGCTCGAGCATCCCCGAAGTGACTGGCTTCTGCTGCGTCTTGCGGCAGGGCTCTGATTGCCGCCGGACCTAGGAGCCGGGGTCCCCACAGCCTCAGACTCATTAGGGGCCTTGCCAGGTTCCTGCTCAATTCTGTCCCGAAATGTTTCCCCTGCCCCAAACCTCATTCCTCCAAAGTTCTCCCTGTGGCCTCCTCCTCCCCAGCCCGACTCTCCCAGCCTGTACTCTCGGGGGTTTCATCCTGAGCCTCTTGTGTCTGAGCCCTACAGGGACCCCGATGAGCTGTCCCATCAACACGGCTCCCTCCCCGTGGACCTGGCTTTCTTGTCTGGAACAAGAAGGACAGCGCTCAACACGCACGCAGCCCACAGACAGAGTGGAAAGGGCTTCTCCTCCCGGCCGGATCTGGGAGTCCCTCGTTGCCCAAAACTGCCTTATTTCCTGCTCCTGCCCCCCACCCCTACCTCCTCTCCCACCTCTGTTTTTCTGTACTTGGCCCCCCAGGAGTTTCATTTCACAGACGAGTGAAATAAAAATATTTATTATTTAAACCAGGGCACATAAAGGCTGCAGTAAATTGTTTTGATGCTGTTTACAAGCTGTGCCTTATAGTAAAGTTTAATGTGAAGTCACAAGGGAATCAGTGAAGGAGGTCTGAGCGGAATCGCGAATGAAGGAGAAACGGATCTTACAGATCCTCGGGTTTGCAGTTTTGTCCCCTGCTGGCTTGTCACGCTAAGGAGAGCGCTGGCCTCCTGGTCCACCCTGCTCTGCCCTGTGGCTTCTGCTTCCTTTACTCAGCTGGCACCCCATTGTGCACCCTTCCTGTACCCCCATTTGTCCTCCTGACCCCTGGCATGTGCACACTCAGTTCTGGGTCCTCCATGGCTGAGGCCGTCAGAGGCCTGCTGGTTCCTCGGCACCTCATTCTGTACCGGCCCACTGTCCCTGGGGACCTTTGATCAACGCAGCTCTGGCTTGGCGCACTCAGGAGCCTCCGTCTGGATTTTGGGGATTTATGAGGATCCTGCGTCCTCTTTCTCAGTTGTCTTGAGTGATAGTCATTCCTGCTTTGAGCATTTCACCAGTACACGTTTGCATGTGATATCTGAGAGCAAGCTGAGAGCCTAAGAAGTGGGGACCCACGACAGATGGCGCTGAAGTGGACAGACGGACAGCTGCACCCCGAGTACAGCAAACATGTGAGCCGGGGAATGGGTCTGTTACAGTGCAGAGAAGTAGCTGCTTGAAATACATATTGCGGGAAGCTGCAGGGTGTTCGAGGATAGCAGGGGAGACTTGTCATGGCCCGGATGCTCCGTCCTCATTCGTGCGGGAAGACTGGCCGGGCAGGGTGAGGGGAAGGGAGGAAAAGGAAGGAAGAGGGGTCTGTGGGCTGGACGGGGCATCAGTCCAGTGAAGGGGTCCTGGTAGGAATGAGCAGGTCGGGGGAAGGGCCCTGAATCCTGGTTGTAGGGGAATTCAGTCCTCATCACAGGGACCGAGGGGCTTGTCTGGGGTCTGGGGGAGAGAGCCGACCTGGCCCAAGGTCAAGAGAGTGATACTGTTGTTGTTTAGTCGCTAAGTCATATCCGACTCTTTTGCAACCCCCTGGACTGTAGCCCACCAGGCTCCTGTGTCCATGCAGTTTTCCAGGCAAGAATACTGGAGTGGGTTGCCATTCCTTCTCCAGGGGATCTTCCCGACCCAGGGATCGAACCCGCATCTGCTGCCTTGGCAGGTGGGTTCTTTACTGCTGAGCCACCAGGGAAGCCTGCAAGAGAGTAGTAGCAGCCGCATAAAGTGAAGGAGTCAGCACAGAGCTCTCGGCACATCGCGGGAGAGAGGGTGAGACCGTGGCTCACACTGGGGGCTCAGCGTGGGGGAGCGATGTGGGGAGGCAGGTGAGACAGGTGTCAGGGTGGGGAGGCTGTCCCCAGGCCTGGTCATCTCTAGCATTCCGTCTCCCTCTCTTTCACGTTTTCTGCTAAGAACCTGGCCATTCATTGCTTTAGCCTTCAGAGGCTGACAAGTGGTGAGTTTGGAAACTGGATGAAGGTGGGGTAAGGCCCGCTCCAGGCTGGAGCTCCCAGTCCGGGCCTTGCAGTCCAGCTTCCATGAGGGCTGTCAGCCAATCAGCAAATGAAATCAAGCCCTCTCCTCTCTCTGCCATTCTCCCTCATCAGAGTCTCCAGAGGGAGACGGGGCTGGTCCAAGGTACATCTGGGCATTCCTATACCCCTTAGCCAAAAGCCACTGAGGCAGCAACGCATCAAGCCTGTAGTTCCTAACAGAAAGCAGGAAGAAAGATAAGTGCAGATGAGTATCCCTGACTCTGAACATTACCCCATCTGGGCCCACACCCACTGGGTTCATGGTTTTTGCATCTGGGCCATCTCTCCCAGAGAGCTGGGAGCTGGCTCTCTGGCGTTTGGAGTCATCCCACATGCTCAGCAGCTTTAGATTAAAATGTTCTAAATTCGCCTATTATGGACCATAAGCTGGAGGCCCAAGGGGCTGGCACTTGGCTGCGAGCCAGTGCTCCTCCAAATAGGTTAGACATTGGCACTGAAGATGAGCCTGAGACAAAGCTGAGTGGGTCCTCTTTCTGGTCCTGGCTGCTGAGAAGACTGCACCCCAGCTTTGTCCTCTTAGGGAGGGAGTCCTATCTGCAGAAGGTTGACGTGCAGAGTCCAGGGACTTCTCGCCAAGTTTGTGTTTCAGTGTGTCTGGGGTATGGCCTGCATTTTGACAAAGATCTCCTGGGTGGTCCTGACATGCCTGCCGCCAGATTTGGGAAACCATGCTCGAGTCCACCCTCCTAGAAAGACTCCCTTCAAGGTCAGTAGCCCAGGCTGTCATAGATTTGGATGTGGGAAAGAGACTGGGAAACACCCTGGGGCCTTCCTCCAATTTGACTTTAGTTATACAGAGGGAGGAAATGTTACTGGAGTACTCACTAGACTTCAGAGTATAGAGTCCTTGGGAAGACCTGATTCTGAAGCTATTCAGAGCCCAGGAAGTAGCTATGAATGGAGCCTGGGCCCCGGAGACACCCTGTCTCATAGTGAAGGGATGAGGTAGGGAGCAGCATAAGGAGGATGACTGGCTCTTGCCAGGGGTGGGGGAGGAAGGGCGGCTGGGGGGTCTCCTCGCTGCTTCTCTCAGCTACGTGAGGCCCATTCTCAGCCTCCTGCCGGATGGACTCTGCTCTGTGCTCTCCTGGAGGAGTGCTCCAGCCCGGTTGGTGGCTGGTGCTGTGTTCCCTCTGCGCATTGGGGTTCCACTGGGGAGGACAGTCTGTCCTGGGAGATTTAGCCCCTCAAAAGGAAGCAGGAGGCCTGCATGGAGTCTATTTCCATTCTCATCACTTCCTAGCATCTGTGCCCAGGTGAGGGCTTAGCCTCCCTGAACCTTAGTTTCTCCATTGGCAAAAGAGGGGCGGGGGTTTGATTTCTGTCTTGCCTCCTTTATAGAAACATTTCAAAGACCACATGAGTTGACAGATGGGAGAATATCTTGAAATTCCTGAAGCAAGTCCATGAACTTACTATATGGGACTAAATGAGTGAGCTGGGCAGTGAGGAATGGTGGGAGCTGCAGGGAACTGGGCAACAAAACTGGATTCAATTAGACAAAGTTAATACTATGGGCTCTGAATAGCTCATAGATGGGACCTAAATTTGGCTTTGCAGGCCAGCAGTTCACCTTTACTGTCAAGTGTTATTCAAAAGTCAGGTAGCTGTCATAGATTTCCATACCATGTCCATCAGCTATGATATAGTAGCATTGCAAACAATGCCCTGCAAAGTATTTTATGCCTGGACTTATATATATATATATATATATATATATATATATATATAATGTGCTGTGCTGAGCTCAGTTGCTCAGTCGTGTCCAACTCTTTGCAGCCCTGTGGACTGTAGCCCGCCAGGCTCCTCTGCCCATGGAATTTTCCAGGCAAGAATACTGGAGTAGGGTGCCATTTCCTACTCCAGAGGGTCTTCCTGACCCAGAGATTGAACCCAGATCTCCTGTGTCTCCACTAGCACTATCTGGGAGACCCCATATGTTTACGTGTGTGTGTGTGTGTAGAGATGAGCTCCAGAGTCAGCCTGTTTAGACTCAGATCTGGTCTCTGGTGCTTCAGTTCAGTTCACTTCAGTTTAGTTGCTCAGTTGTGTCCGACTCTTTGTGACCCCATGGACTTCAGCATGCCATGCTTCCCTGTCCTTCACAACCTCCCAGAACTCGCTCAAACTCATGTTCATTGGGTCAGTGATGCCATCCAACCATCTCATTCTCTGTCGTCCCCTTCTCCTCCTGCCTTCAATCTTTTGCAGCATCAGGGTCTTTTACAATGAGTCAGTTCTTTGCATCAGATGGCCAAAGTATTGAAGCTTCAGTTTCAGCATCAATCCTTCCAATGAATATTCAGGACTCATTTCCTTTAGGGTTGACTGGTTGGATCTCCTTGCAGTCCAAGGGACTCTCAAGAGTCTTCTCTAACACCACAATTCAAAAGCATCAGTTCTTTGGTGCTCAGCTTTCTTTATGGTTCAACTCTCACATTCATACATGACTACTGGAAAAACCATAGCTTTGACTGGACGGACCTTTGTTGGCAAAGTGATATCTCTGCTTTTTAATATGGTGTCTAGGTTTGTCATAGCTTTTCTTCCAAGGAGCAAGAGTCTTTTAATTTCATGGCTGCAGTCACCGTTTACAGTGATTTTGGAGCCCAAGAAAATAAAGTCTGTCCATTGTTTCCCCATCTATTTGCCATTGAAGTGATGGGATGGGATGAAACAGCTGCACCTCTCCTCGTGAGAACTACCCTGAACCCAGGGCAAGAAAGCCATCTCACCTCTGGTGCTTAGACATGTTATTATATTGTTTCTATTTTTCCTACTCTCATTTGTGTGTATGTGTGTGTGTGTGTGTGTGTGCAAAATGTGGATAATAACAGCACCTACATCGTTAGAATCCTGTGTGGATTAAATGAGACAATCCATAAAAAGCTTAGCCTAATGAGTGCCCATAACTTTCTAAGTAAAAATCCAGTATGATGGTTGTTGTTGTGTTATTGTTATTTTTTTCTGCTTTGTTACACAAAGGATTGGAGGGCCATGTGCAGTAGTAACAATGGTAACACAGGATAAGAAATAGTGGTAAAGAAGAGTCAGAATTTAAGAGCAGACAAGGGTGACCCCAGAGGTCTCATGTGGTTCCTTTGGAAAGTTTGTATTTTGCTTTGAGCTTCCTGTTAACCGGAGAGCCCAGGGAGAAATGGCCAGTTATAAGCTTCTTATCAAAGTGGAAGAGGGATCATGGAAGCTCCTTCTGGATCCACCCTTATCTTTTGTTCAAGAAAAAAAGTGGAAAAAACTTTCATCCTTGGTTGAAATGACTGTGAATGTACCTGAATAATAGGTGTGTGGAGTTTGGAGACTAGTTTTTCCTCATTGGCAGGTCTGAGCCCAGTGTGATACCTTGGTTGTTTTTAAACCTCAGTGGTCCCCAGACTCTTGGACCTGGAAATTGTCCCCTCATGGCTAGTGCCTCAAAGTTTAGGATTTGGGCCAGTGTTCTCATCTTCCTGAATGTGCCAGATCACGGGCGCTGCTCAGATATTTCAGTGGGTCTGTCCTCGTCTGCACCTTGTACCTAACCCTCTCCCGCAGCAAACTGGTCTTTCTTCTCTTGCCGACATACCAATAGCTCTGACATCTGCCTTCTCTCCTCCCATCTTGAAACCCTTTATTTCTTTTTTAAAAATAAATTGAAATTTTAAAAATCAATTAAGTTATTTATTAGTTTGGGCCGCGCTGGGTCTTTGTTGCTGCACACGCTTTTCTCTAGCTGCAGTGTGCAGGGGTTACTCTCTGGTTGCGGTGTGCAGGCTTCTCGTTACTCCATATCGAGGAGCATGGGCTCTAGGGTGCACAGGCTTCAGCAGTTGTGGCTCCTGGGCTCCAGAGCACAGGATCAGTAGTTGCGGTGCATGGCCTTAGTTGTCCCTTGGCATGTGGAATCTTCCCGGATCAGAGATCGTAACCATCTCTCTTGCGCTGGCAGGTGGATTCTTTACCCTGAGCCACCAGGGAAGCCCCTGAGGCCTTTTCTGAAGGTTTTCTGGGTGGTGACTTCCTGTGAGCATACTGACTTGGGTTTCCAAAGCCTTTGTTAGCTCTGACACCCCATACTTCTGACTACCCAAACGTTCCTAAGAGAGAATGTCACTAGTATGTAATTTCTAGAAGACTCCTTTCTGGTTTGTGCACTGTTAATATGGAACATTGAAGTACAGCTTTCTAGAGCACACAGACCACACATCTGTTTATCTTACTCTGATTTATATTCTATGCACAGAAGGATACTTAAAGCAATGTCATGATGAAGATGGGGGTAGTGTCAGTAAATGATAATAATTGGGGCAGCACAAGAAGAAAATAATACCTGATTTAAATGCAAACCATGAGTTTTCAGAGGAAAGCAAGCTCTGTGCAATGTATTTATTTTAAGAGGACAGTGTGTTGACTTCGCAAACCACTACTGGATGAAATGAGCAGTGCATTATTCTATTGCTGAGTTCTTCCAAATGTTTTTTGGAACTCTGATGTGTCAGGACAAAAGGCCTTCTTTTTACAACAATGCATGTCCTTAAAAGTCTTACTAATGGAACATGAAGAAACAATTATTGAAAAAAATTGATTTTTGAATGATTAAAGTGAAGTAAAAGTGTTAGTCACTCAGCAGTGTCTGACTCTTTGCAGCCTCNCAAAAGGCCTTCTTTTTACAACAATGCATGTCCTTAAAAGTCTTACTAATGGAACATGAAGAAACAATTATTGAAAAAAATTGATTTTTGAATGATTAAAGTGAAGTAAAAGTGTTAGTCACTCAGCAGTGTCTGACTCTTTGCAGCCTCATGGACTGTAGCCCACCAGGCTCCTCTGTCCATGGGATTCTCCAGACAAGAATACTGGAGTGGGTTGCTATACCCTTCTCCAGGGGATCTTCCCAATCCAGGGATCAAACCCAGGTCTCCTGCATTGCAGGCAGATTCTTTGCCATCTAAACCAAAGGACCTTGTAAAAAGTTGTTGGTCCTTTGCTATGCTGCTATAGGGTCCAGTACATGAAATGGGCAGTCAGGAAACTCAACACTGTTCCCAGATGGTTGGTCGTTCAGGTACTGATGTCTGCGATCCAGGAAGGCACCCAGTAGCCTGGCTGGCCCTTTCCCTCGTCATCCTTTACCCCTGTCCACTCCAGTACCAGTTTCACCACTGTTGCACCTGTGATTCGTATAGATGTCAATATTGTATTGCATTATAATTCTTTGTTTACATGTTGATCTCTCTGGAATGTGCAGAGGGACCAGTGTGGTGTGATGTTGTATTAATCTTCACATGCACAAGACCTAGCATAAGGAGGCCCTCAGTATATATTTGTTGAATACATTAATTTTGGAAAAACAGTAAAAAATAACCACTTGGTCCATCCCTTCTGGTAAGGTGAAGGATCCCAGAGAGTTTTAAAACCTTGTCCAAAGCCCTAGATTCAGAATATGGCCCATACAGACTGGGTCTTTAGCTTTGTGTTCAACTGCAGCATTTTTGGCTGGAATTGTCAAGTTGTGGTTTTTCCCCTTCTTGTTTGATTACACTGTTTTTTCTTCTTTATACTTTCGTTCATTGATTCATTCTTATGTTGTTTATTGAACAGCTACAGTGGGCTAGGTGCAGAACAGACAAAGAATGCTAATGGAGCTTCTGTTTTAGCAGAGGAAGATAGCCAATAAATAATAAACATAGTTAATAAGGAAAGTATATTGTATGTCAGAAGGAAGTCATGCTATGCAAAAAAGAAACAGGAGAAGGATTTCCCTGGCAGTCCCCTGGTTGGGATGCTGTGCTTCTCATGCAGGGGGTGCAGGTTCGAGCCCTGATCGAGGAACTAAGATCCCATATGCCACACAGCACCCCCCAAAAATGTGCAAGCACTTTCCCCAGTGCCTGTTCAATACTAGGTATTCAATAAATGTGTGGTTTTTTTTTTTTTTTAAGAAAGAAACAAGAGAACAAGAAGGGGCCTTGGAAATACTGAGGTGGAAGCTGGCAATAGGTTACAGCATTTCATGAGACTGAGAAAGAGAGATTTGAGCAAAGACTTGAAGGAAGTAAGGGATTCCATCTACTGCTCTCTGGAGAAACGTGTTTCTGGCTGAGAAAAGAACTAAAGCAAAGGCTGTAAGGTAAGAGTGTGGTTGGAGTAGTCAAAGCCAGGGGCAGGCAGAGAGGAGTGTACTGGGTGAGTGTAGCAGGAAGTGTAGGAGTTGAGATAACCAGAGCCATATCAAGCTGTAAATAGGAGTTTGGCTTTGATTTGGAAGGAAATGGAGAGATGTTGGGGGCTTACCTGGTGGCTCAGATGGTAAAGACTCTGCCTGCAATGCGGGAGACCTGGGTTCAATCCCCTGGGAAGATCCCCTGGAGGAGGGCATGGCAACCCACTCTAGTATTCTTGCCTGGAGAATCCCCGTGGACAGAGGAGCCTGGCGGGCTACAGTCCGTGGGGTCACAAAGAGTTGGACACGACTGAGCAATGAAGCACGCATGGAGAGACTTCAAAGGGTTTCAAAGAAAGGAATGGCATGATCTGACTTGGTTTTTAAAGGGAACTGACCATCGTATTGAAAACAGACATTAGGAGGGCAAGAATGCAAGCTGTCCCCTGACCCGCCGGGGAAGCCTGAGACTTTTTAGGAGACTATTGAATGATCCAGGGCCAAGGTGCTGGTGGCTTGGCTCAAGATGGTAGCCACCGTAGAGGTGGAGAGAAGAGTCAGATACTGAGTGTGTTTCAGAGGGAGGGCCAGGAGGGCTTCGTGACGGACTGGTTACTGGGGAACCCACGGTTTTCCCCTTAGCAGATGGAGGGATGGAATTGCCATCTAGGTGATGGAAGGGCTGTGGGTGGAGCTGGGTGCCCCTTCCTGGGAAGGAAGAGGAGTGGGGAGAATGTGGAAGACCACCCATGCTGGTGAGATGACAGTCCCCCCCTCTGTTTTGAACCCTCAATCTTTTTTCTTCACCAGTTCAAATGCTGCCTGTTCAGTACCCTCTTCAAGATTCCTCCCCTCCTTTACGACATCTACCTTGATTAATTTTACCTGGCTGAAGTCTCCCAGTTCACTCCATATTCATACAGAGATATGTTTTACTTAACAGGAGAGTTTTTTAAAAGAGAGGTGTAAGTCACCTTTAAAAAAAAACATTAAAGCCTGTCTTATGTTCACCAGGGGAATGAACTACTTAAAGTGCTCTATTATTAATGCTTTTGTAAGGTGAAGAATCCTTTTGTTGGATGACTATGGATCTCCAGTGATTTATCAGTTTTGAAAGATCAGGTTGAAGACGTATAGTACTGATTGCACACTTATATGATATGTCTCCGTACATGAGGCACCTGCTAGGCATCTCGTTCCAGGGCCCACTGGGACCTCAGACTCAGTGCATTCTCACCTGAGCTCATCATTTTCTTCCTCAAGCCTTGTACCTCTGTACTCCCTGCTTCACTCAGGCCTGAAACCTCAGAGTCATCTCTTGATGTCTGTCCTTGCCCTTCTGTCTGTCCCTCGTAGCTGCAGGTTGTCACTTCACGCCTGTGAACTCCCTTGCATCTCCTGCATTCTCTCCTTGACCCTCTGCCTCTATTATAGTTCAGGTACATGGACTTCTCAACTCTTCTCCCTGTAACAATTCTAGCTTGTTCTCTAATGCATCATTTCCCATTCAGCCATGTGAGCAAACTGCCAAAAGCATCACTCTTATCATGACCCTACTCTGCTCAAAGATCTGTAATCTCCCCATCACCTTGCCTCTAGCTTGCAACTAAATACCTGAGTGTGTCATCCAACCCTTTTTTTTTTTTTTTTAAGAAAGAAACAAGAGAACAAGAAGGGGCCTTGGAAATACTGAGGTGGAAGCTGGCAATAGGTTACAGCATTTCATGAGACTGAGAAAGAGAGATTTGAGCAAAGACTTGAAGGAAGTAAGGGATTCCATCTACTGCTCTCTGGAGAAACGTGTTTCTGGCTGAGAAAAGAACTAAAGCAAAGGCTGTAAGGTAAGAGTGTGGTTGGAGTAGTCAAAGCCAGGGGCAGGCAGAGAGGAGTGTACTGGGTGAGTGTAGCAGGAAGTGTAGGAGTTGAGATAACCAGAGCCATATCAAGCTGTAAATAGGAGTTTGGCTTTGATTTGGAAGGAAATGGAGAGATGTTGGGGGCTTACCTGGTGGCTCAGATGGTAAAGACTCTGCCTGCAATGCGGGAGACCTGGGTTCAATCCCCTGGGAAGATCCCCTGGAGGAGGGCATGGCAACCCACTCTAGTATTCTTGCCTGGAGAATCCCCGTGGACAGAGGAGCCTGGCGGGCTACAGTCCGTGGGGTCACAAAGAGTTGGACACGACTGAGCAATGAAGCACGCATGGAGAGACTTCAAAGGGTTTCAAAGAAAGGAATGGCATGATCTGACTTGGTTTTTAAAGGGAACTGACCATCGTATTGAAAACAGACATTAGGAGGGCAAGAATGCAAGCTGTCCCCTGACCCGCCGGGGAAGCCTGAGACTTTTTAGGAGACTATTGAATGATCCAGGGCCAAGGTGCTGGTGGCTTGGCTCAAGATGGTAGCCACCGTAGAGGTGGAGAGAAGAGTCAGATACTGAGTGTGTTTCAGAGGGAGGGCCAGGAGGGCTTCGTGACGGACTGGTTACTGGGGAACCCACGGTTTTCCCCTTAGCAGATGGAGGGATGGAATTGCCATCTAGGTGATGGAAGGGCTGTGGGTGGAGCTGGGTGCCCCTTCCTGGGAAGGAAGAGGAGTGGGGAGAATGTGGAAGACCACCCATGCTGGTGAGATGACAGTCCCCCCCTCTGTTTTGAACCCTCAATCTTTTTTCTTCACCAGTTCAAATGCTGCCTGTTCAGTACCCTCTTCAAGATTCCTCCCCTCCTTTACGACATCTACCTTGATTAATTTTACCTGGCTGAAGTCTCCCAGTTCACTCCATATTCATACAGAGATATGTTTTACTTAACAGGAGAGTTTTTTAAAAGAGAGGTGTAAGTCACCTTTAAAAAAAAACATTAAAGCCTGTCTTATGTTCACCAGGGGAATGAACTACTTAAAGTGCTCTATTATTAATGCTTTTGTAAGGTGAAGAATCCTTTTGTTGGATGACTATGGATCTCCAGTGATTTATCAGTTTTGAAAGATCAGGTTGAAGACGTATAGTACTGATTGCACACTTATATGATATGTCTCCGTACATGAGGCACCTGCTAGGCATCTCGTTCCAGGGCCCACTGGGACCTCAGACTCAGTGCATTCTCACCTGAGCTCATCATTTTCTTCCTCAAGCCTTGTACCTCTGTACTCCCTGCTTCACTCAGGCCTGAAACCTCAGAGTCATCTCTTGATGTCTGTCCTTGCCCTTCTGTCTGTCCCTCGTAGCCGCAGGTTGTCACTTCACGCCTGTGAACTCCCTTGCATCTCCTGCATTCTCTCCTTGACCCTCTGCCTCTATTATAGTTCAGGTACATGGACTTCTCAACTCTTCTCCCTGTAACAATTCTAGCTTGTTCTCTAATGCATCATTTCCCATTCAGCCATGTGAGCAAACTGCCAAAAGCATCACTCTTATCATGACCCTACTCTGCTCAAAGATCTGTAATCTCCCCATCACCTTGCCTCTAGCTTGCAACTAAATACCTGAGTGTGTCATCCAACCCCCCACCTTTACCAGCCTGCACGCACCTTCATCACCCCTGGCCTGGAGTGCCCCTTGGCTTGCCTTATTCTGCTCAAATCCTTTCCATTTTCAGAGCCCTCCCAAGTGTCCTTTCCTACTGGAAGAAGTCTGTTCTTCAGACAGAAATGACCTCTCTTTCCACAACACTTTATGCAAATTATTTTCTTAGCCAGTATCTCCTAGTGTGTCCTTACTCTGTTTCTCTTAATCTTCCTCCCCAACCTGTATGCTTGCTGCCTGCTGGGAGCTGTCTTCATCCTCACTTTTCTCTTTCTTGTCTTATGTGAAGTGAGTGCTTAATAAAGATGTGCTATAGGACTGTACAGCTGTCCTTTTCCTTTTTCTTCTTCATGTTTTACTGTTGACGTGTGCTGCCCCCATTAAATTATAAGTTTTGTTAAGTCTGTAACTGCCTTTGGTTTTTTACGTCCATCCTTACTGTACAATCCCCATTGCATGCATGCTCAGTTACTAAATTGTGTCTAGTTCTTTGTGACCCCATGGACTATAGCCCCACCAGTTCATCTGTTCATGGGATTTCCCAGGCAAGAATACCAGAGTGGGTAGCCATTCCCTTCTCCAGAGGATCTTCCTGACCTAGGGATCAAACCTGTGTCGCTTGCATTGACAGGCAGGTTCTTCACCACTGAGCTACCAGGGAAGCCCACAGTCCTCATCTCTCTCACTCGATCTCTTTAGTTGCTAAGTTGTGTCCAATGTTTGTGACCCCATGGACTGTAGCCTGCCAGGCTCCTCTGTCCATGGGATTCTCCAGGCTAGAATACTGGAGTGCATTGCCATTTCCTTCTCCAGGGGATCTTCCTGACCCAGGAATCGAACCCAGGTCTCCTGCATTGCAGGCAGATTCTTTACCAACTGAGCTATGAGGGACAGTCCCCATAGATGGTATTTATTATGCTAAGTGCTGAATTTTCCATTAGCCCTTCTGTTTCAAGGTTGTACAGCCCTAATGGTAGAAATACAGCAAATTGGCAATTCATCCCAGGCACTCTGGCCTCTGGTTTGTTTATTCATTCATTCATTTATTTATATCCCACGTGGAAGGTACAAATTTCAGGCCACAACAGTAGGGTGCAAGGAATGTCACATTTCTTTATTTCTCTAAATCAAATTTAATCAGTGCCAAGCTTCCACCTGCTGAGCTGGCAGGAAATTCAATCTGTCTTTTGAGAGGCCCCGCTCCCATCCTCCCTTTGAGGATTGTATAAAAGCCTCAGGGTTCTCACTAGTTCCAAGGAGCTGAGGAAGGACCCTTTTGTTTGGGGTCCATGCCGGTCACATCCTAGCTCACATGATCTGCAGGGGAGGGCTCAGGCTGGAAGCGTCAGGTACTTTCTGAGATCTCCCATAGTCCCCCAGCACTATAAGGAGAAGAACTCTAGCCTCTACCACTCAAGATTTCTCCAGAAACCAGGCTTTATCACTCCAGGGGATATTCTCAAAAATTCCTCCACATGAGAGAAGAAAAATACCTCTTGCACTTTTTAGCCTATTTCAGTATTACCTTCCTAAAATCAATACCAGAGTGATTTTTCTATCATACATTTCAATAAACTGACTTATGCTCAGCACACATGTTATAACTTTGTGACAGTATAGAAACAGAAATAACAAATTTGGACCAGGAAAAGAACTCAAAATCCCAGTAGCTCTAATTGCTATAGTTAAGCTTCACATTTGACTCTAAACTTTCTGTTGTTCAAGTGAAAAGGGAGATGTGGCTTCATAACTTTGTTATCAGAAAGGAAGAATCATAACTCTATTATCAGAAAGGGAGAAACAATCAGTATCTCAAGAGAGGCAAAGATTTTTCTGATACTTGATTCTAAACTAAATTTCTCTTGTGATTAGAGGGAACACGAAGCTAAGCCTCTGAGACCTCCCATGCAGGTCCTGTTACTGTCACTTGTGCCTGTTGTTAACCACCTGTGAGTGCAAGTGTGCCCAGGGCCCTACACATGGGAGCATTGAGCACCGACATTGGCTCTTTCTTTTGCTACCTTTATCTTCCATTCACATGTCTAAGTATGGCCAGATATTATTGATATCATCACCGCACCACAGTCTTAAGTGGAACAAAGGTGGAAATAAACATCTACTAAAGATCATGATGAACTATGGACTGAGGTTCATGACATTGTACAGGAGACAGGGATCAAGACCATCCCCATGGAAAAGAAATGCAAAAAGGCAAAATGGCTGTCTGGGGAGGCCTTACAAATAGCTGTGAAAAGAAGAGAGGCGAAAAGCAAAGGAGAAAAGGAAAGATATAAGCATCTGAATGCAGAGTTCCAAAGAATAGCAAGAAGAGATAAGAAAGCCTTCTTCAGCGATCAATGCAAAGAAATAGAGGAAAAGAACAGAATGGGAAAGACTAGAGATCTCTTCAAGAAAATTAGAGATACCAAGGGAACATTTCATGCAAGGATGGGCTCGATAAAGGACAGAAATGGTCTGGACCTAACATTGCAAGGAGATCCAACCAGTCCATTCTAAAGGAGATCAGCCCTGGGATTTCTTTGGAAGGAATGATGCTAAAGCTGAAACTCCAGTACTTTGGCCACCTGATGCGAAGAGTTGACTCATTGGAAAAGACTCTGATGCTGGGAGAGATTGGGGGCAGGAGGAGAAGGGGACGATAGAGGATGAGATGGCTGGATGGCATCACTGACTCGATGGACATGAGTCTGAGTGACCTCTGGAAGTTGGTGATGGACAGGGAGGCCTGGCGTGCTGCAATTCATGGGGTCGCAAAGAGTTGGTCACAACTGAGCGACTGAACTGAACTGAAAGATCATGACCTAAGTAAACCCAAATCTATGTCCAGTCTGCACAGGTAGGTCCTGCTCCTATATTGCCTTTGGTTATTGATGGCTCTTGGCCAGCTTTTTCTCCTGCTGAAATCTCTTTGAGCATCGGAGCTGAGACTCTTACCTTCATCATTGAATCACCAGTGTCTCTCATGAGGCCTGGTTTTGAACAGGTGCTGATGAAATCACCTTGAATTCATATGCATTGTTTTTTTCCCCTCTATTTCATGTCTGTAGCATCATCTTTTAAGTTACCCTCCAGAGTTTCAGAAATAATGTGGAGATAAATGAGAAAAGAGTTCCTCCAAGGTGGAGCTTTTCCCACCTCATACTTGACAGGTCTAATGAAATAGGTCTGAGGATATGTCATGGGTTTAGGAGACATAGGAGAATTAAATGAAAGTATAGGAACATTGTCTCATTAAATAGAGAATATCAGTAAAGGGATATTTTATATATATATAGTGATACATATATCACTATATATATGTACACACACACACACACACACACATATATATATGAGAACCAAATAGCCATTTTGGAGCTAAAAAGTATAATAACTAAAATGAAAAGTTCACTGGAGAAATTCAGCAGTATATTTGAGTTGACAGAAGAAAGAATCAGTGAACTTAAAAATAAGTCAATTGAGATTATCCAGTCTGAGGAACAGAGTGAAAAAATGATGAAGAATAGACAAAATATAAGAGACTTGTGGGATGCTATAAAGCATACCAGCATGTGGGTAATGGGGTCCCAGAAGAAGAGAAGAGAAAGTGACATGAAGAATATTTGAAGAAGTAATATGCAAAAGTTTCTCAAATTTATGAAATACATTCATCAACACATCCTAGAAGCTCAATGAATTATAAGTAGAGCAAGTCAATGAAATCCACGCTTAGAAATCCACGCTCACACCACAAGACATAGAAAGTCAAAGACAGAGAGAGAATTTTCAAAGCAGCAGGAGAGATGTGTCATGTACAAGGGATGTCAGTAAGATTTACAGCTGACTTCTCATCAGAAAGCTTGGAGGCCAGACGTCAGTGGTTTGGAATATTCAAAATGCTGAAAGAGAAGGATTGTCAACCAAGCATTTTATATTCATTAAAAAATAAGTAAAGGAGAAATGAAGACATTCTCAGATAAACAAAACAGAGAATTTGTCATTAGAAGACCTGCTGTACAAGAAATACTAAGGAGAGTCTTTCAGGCAAAAGTAAAAAAGCACGAGCTGTAACTCGAATCCATGCAAAGAAATAAAGAGCAGTGGGAAAAGTTACTTTACAGTGTAAATGTATTTTTTATTTGTTATTCTTTTACTTTCCTATCTGATTTAAAAGACAACTATACAAAGCAATAATTATAAAGCTGTGTTGATAGGCTTATAATACATAAAGATGTGATTTGTTTGGCAGTAATAGCATGAAGTAGGGGAAAGAATGGAACTATATTGGAGCAAAGTTTTTCTATACTATTGAAAATAAATTGGTATTAATCCAAACTAGATTGTTATAAATTAAGATGTTAATTGTAATTTCCAGGGAACTCATTAAGAAAATAGTTCCAAAAAAAGAAGAAGAAACAGTGGGTAATAAAATGGTACACCAGAAAGCATCCATATAATGTAAAGAAGTCAATAATAAGAAATAAAGGGAAAAGAGACATCCATATAGAAAACAAATAGCAAAATGGCAGACATAAATCCTACCTTATCACTAATTACATTGTATTTAAATACATTCAACACTTTAATCAAAAGGCAGACATTGGCAAAATGGATTTAAAAAAACACACAATCCTGAGATATATTTTCTATTCAAAGACACAAATCAGTTAGAAGTAAAAGGAAAGTTAAAGCTATAACAGGCAAGCAGTAACCAAATGGAGCTATACTAATATCAGACATAATAGAAATAGAAAAATTTGATTTCAAATTTTTATTGGAGACCAAGAACATTTTATAATGATAAAAGGGTCAATTGATCAGGGAGACATAACAAATATAAGCATAATCACTTAACAGCAGAACCCCCAAATATATGAATTAACAGAACTGAAAACTCAGCAGATGGCCAACAAGAAAAATGGTTTGGGCACTAGAGACCAACTAGACTTAACAGATATCTATGGAACACTTCACCCAACAATAAGAGAATAGACATTCTTCTCAAGGGCATGTGGGACATTCTCCAGGGTAAACCATGTATCAGGCCATGCAACAACTCAGTAAATTTAAAAAGATTGAAATCATGCAAAATATTTCCCCAACCATGGTGGAGACAAATTGGAAAGCAATTATGGAAGGAAATTTGGAAAATGAGCAAATATGTGGGAATTAAAGCTACATACTTCTAAATAACCAATGAATTAAAGAAGAACTCACAGAGAAATTAGAAAATACTTGGAGAAGTGTGAAAATGAAAACACAACACACCAAAACCTATGGGATGCTGATAAATCAGTGTGCTTAGAGGGAAATTGATGGCTGCAAATGCCTATATTTAAAAAGAAGAAAGATCTCAAATCAATAACCTACACTTCCACCTTGAGGAATTAGAAAAAAGCAGATCAAAGAGATGGAAGGAAATGAATAAGGATTAAAAAAGAAATAAGTCAAATAGAGAATAGACAAACAATCAAAAGACTAGAAAAAGATCTCAAGTCAGTGACTGGAGTACCCAGCCTTAGAAGGCTCAGGGGAACACTCCAGGCAAGGCTGCCAAGGATGGGTACCATTTTGTGGAAGGTCCTGGTGCTGGACTAAGCTCCCTGTTTTGAAGTGGGGGCTGGGAGAAGTCCTTGAAACTTTTTTCCTGGAAGAGTAACAGAAATGAGATAAGTATGCTAAAGGATTATCTGGAGTCAGTGTTCATTATCTGGGGTGTTCAGTGCATTTTAAAGGCCAAGGAATGAAATCAGTAAAGTGAAGCTAGAGATTACTGCAGTAGTCCAGGCAGCAGGGACAGAAGTCCAGGGGCAAGCCACGGCAGTGGAAGGACAGACTTACTATAAAACGGATTCGTGCAGAAGGAAGACTTCATAGGATTTGATGGCTGTCTGGATCTTTGCTTTGAGAAGTAAAGAAATGAGCAAGACTGAGTGCAGTCTTGGCTCCATCATGGACTTGCTATTTGATTTTAGGCTATTCTTCTGAGCCCCCAGGTCCCTCATCTATGAAATGAGACTAGCAGTGCTCGGCTGGCCTACATTCTAGGATTTTTTGTGTGATTGAAATGGAATAATGGGCATAAAAGAGGTGTAACAGCCACTTGTGAACATTCAAACTCTTGACCAGTATGAGGGTTTGTTTGCCGTTATCATGAGTTCTGTTTCTGATGTGCGTTTTCAGTAGTGAGACCATCCAAATGGTTGAGCTAATGGTTGGAAATGTGAGAGGAATTCTGGAGAGAAGTTGGTGTCAGAACCAATGTTTGTGCCTGACTTGCCTATTGCCTATCTCAGGGAGAGGAGTTGGTTGGTGGTGGGGTGGGCAAGGACTCTGCCAGCTGGGAGATCGATCTCCTTAGAGGCAGAGGCAGGCCAGGATGGGAAGGAAGTGGGAACTCACTTGGGGACAGGGTTTCCCAGAGCCTCAGCTCTGAGTTGGGAGAGGGAGAAGGTAACAGGTTTGGGGATGATGGGGTACCTGAACTACACACAGGAGTTTCTGTGGAAAGCGATGGTAGCAAAGACAGCCTTATCTGATTTTAGCTGGAGCATCAAGGGTAAGGAAAGATAGGTCACGGGAGAGAGTGTTCGTTTAAATGACTGGCTTTGGATGAGAGAATTGGGACAGTATCGGAGTCTTGCATTGAGGTGTCATTGCTCTTTATTTTGAAATAGAAACTCTGTTGTGATTCTACTGTGTGAAGTGTCAGGGTCATGAGGGAGCCACCAGCGAGGACAGGTGCATGCGGGTTTGCAAGTAGGAGCCATGCCACGCATCACATAGAGGTGGGGACCCCCATCCACAAGCGCAGGAGGGAAACGCTCACAAATTAGAGACACCCTAAAGCCAAGTTTCAGGGCCTGTCTGAGCACCTGGAGAAGCAGCCCCCCTCATTTTGGTGACTTGATGCCTTGACTGCCATCTGTCCCCTCCCCTGCTGCCAGTCCATTCCCCCAGCGAACTGTTGCTGATCACAGCATAGAGCTAAACCTGGGCTGGGTGTGACTCCATGTCCCTCCCAGCTCAGGGCCTCTTTGGGAGCTAACCAATTCAGTGATGCCCTTAGGGTGTGGGAGGCAGCTTTTCTGGCTCCGTCTCTCCCAGAGCCTGGCAGAGCCCAGCTGTTTTTCCAGCATGAAGCAAAGTGCTGCCCGAGGCAGGGCTTCCTGGCTCTGGAGTGCAGGACTCATCTTCTGCTCTTCAAGGCAGATCAGTGGGAGGTTGATCTGACCTTAATGGCTCAGTGGTGCTGCTGGCCTGTGCTGAGCAGGGGCTTCCTGGGCCAGAAAGAGTTGGAGGGTGGATGTGGGGATGCAGGGAGGAACATTAACAGCTCCCCTGGCTGGAAGATTGCAGAAGCAAGTTGTGACTGTGCTTCTGTGGACCTCTGGGCTGCTTCTGTAATTTCACAGTCCCAGGATGCTTTTTTTTTTTTTTTAAATAATTTTGCATCTCTTTGTTTTTATATGGGAGGAGCTTGAATTGTCTCTGCTTTTTGGGGAAAAAAAATAAAAAAGGCAGAGACATTACTTTGCCAACAAAGGTCCGTCTAGTCAAAGCTATGGTTTTCCCAGTACTCATGTATGGACGTGAGAGTTGGACTATAAAGAAAGCTGAGCACCAAAGAATTGATGTTTTTGAACTGTGGTGTTGGAGAAGACTGTTGAGAGTCCCTTGGACTGCAAGGAGATCCAACCAGTCCATCCCAAAGGAGATCAGTCCTGAATATTCATTGGAAGGATTGATGCTAAAGCTGAAGCTCCAGTACTTTGACCACTTGATGCAAAGAACTGACTCATTATAAAAGACCCTGATGCTGGGAAAGATGGAAGGTGGGACAAGAAGGGGAGGACAGAGAATGAGATGGTTAGATGGCATCACTGACTCAATGGACAGGAGTTTGAGCAAGCTCCAGCAGATGGTGAAGGACAGGGAAGGCTGGCGTGCTGCAGCCCATGAGGTCGCAGAGAGTCGGACACGACTGAGTGACTGAACAACAACAATCTACTTATTTACTTTTTAACTTATTCTACTTATTTGCTTACTGGAGATGACAATTCAAGTTCAGTTCAGTTCAATTCAGTCGCTCAGTCGTGTCCAACTCTCTGCGACCCCATGGACTGCAGCACGCCAGCCTTCCCTATCCTTCACCATCTGCTGGAGCTTGCTCAGACTCATGTTGCTTGAGTCAGTGATGCCATCCAACCATCTCATTCTCTGTCATTCTCTTCTCCTCCTGCCCTCAGTCTTTCCCAGCATCAGAGTCTTTTCCAATGAGCTGGCTCTTCACATCAGGTGCAAAGATAAGTAGACATGAAATAAGTAGATAGTGAAAATTATTTGATATCTGTTAGATAGATTTAAAATATTTTTCAAAATTGAGTCAGCTCCCAGGATGAAGAAGTTGTTTATTCCTGTGTATCAGGATGCTTTTTTTTTTTTTTTAACTTTTTATTTTGTATTGAAAGTGAAGTGAAAGTGTAGTCTCTCAGTCCTGTCCAACTCTTTGGGACCCCATGGACTGTGTAGCCTGTCAAGCTCTTCTGTCTGTGGAATTCTTCAGGCAAGAATACTGAAATGGGTTGCCATACCCTTCTCCAGGGGATCTTCCTAACCCAGGGGCAGAACCCAGGTCTCCTGCATTGTAGGCAGATTCTTAATCATCTGAGCCACCAGGGAAGCTCTATTTTGTACTGGGGTATAGCTGATTAACAATGTTGTGATGGTTTCAAGTGAACAGTGAAAAGACTCAGCCACACATGGATATGTCTCCATTCTCCTCAAAACTCCCCTCCCATCTCAGGATGCTTCTTAATATGCTGGACCTCAGAAGGCACCAGAAAAGTAAAAGCACCAAAAGTCAAGCTCAGATACCCTGAACTGCTGACATCATCTATTTCTTGAAGCCTGGAAATGAACATTACCTCTCCATTGGTTGCTGTTCAAGACATCCTGGAGCCCAGCACGGTAGTCTCCCCACCTGATCCCCACACCCTGACTCAGGGCTCAGGTAGGAATGAAAGTTCTGGGGTGTCAGTGGCTGGAGGCATCACGAGTGGGTGAACCCGCAACCAGCCAGCCCCACAAGTTCCCCAGGGACTGTGGGTACAGAAGACTTTCTGAGAAGGGCTCTGGGCCCAAGCCCTTGACTAGTCACCCACTTTAGGGAGCTGGTCTCAACATCATAGACCTGAAGGGTTTCTTTGTATTCATGAGTCTGGCCCTGAGCATCCATCCCTCTCCAAGCCCATCATGGCTTCAGCATGGCCTCCCTAAAGGACTAAGATGTGCCTTCTAAAGGCAGGATGTTCCCCAGCAGACAGTATGGCAGCTTCAAGGAATTCCTCTCAGGAGGCAGAGGGGGCAAGGCTCAGCTGTGCAATGCCAGCATGTCCCAACCAGAGGACACTTACTGGAGCCAGAACACGTTACCCAGGGTGTGTCCCACCCCCACGCTGCTCCTTCCCCTGGTGGGGAGAGGGAGGGAGCCTCTGCCCCTTCTTACAAGTCAGGATATACAGCCAAGATCCTGCACCCAAAGCCCCATTTCCTTATGAGACTCGAAGGGTGGCAGCTCTTTTCAAGACTCAGGCAGGTCATGTGAAGACTTCCGTTTACTACATACCACCATGTTTGGGTGCCTTGTGATTTTGAGAGGTGTGCCAAAAACCTGGGACGGTTTGTGAATGAAGACGACACAGCCATGTGCTCCAGCTGCTCATTGTTTGGAAGACGCACGTGTTATAGTCTGTATGATGTGCCCTTATAGAGTGCTTGTCAGAGAGTGGGTGCGTCGTGGCTGCCTCAAACAGAGAAGGACTCTCTTCCAGGAAGAACAGTAAGTGTATCTGTTAGGATATGGGCTGAGCTGCTGTAATAAAGACACCAAAAATAATAGTGGTTCCATCAAGATAGACGCTGCTTCTTCTCTCTCTGAATAGTCCGGAGGTGGTCCAAGGTGGACCCTGATCCACGGTGTGAACTCACATGGAGAGCCCAGCTGTTGTGTTGCTTCTCCACGTCTTAGTATGTCGTCCTTGCCCCCACGGCTGAGACTGGCCACCACCATCCCATCCATGTCCCAGTGCAGGGGAAGAGGGAAGGAGAGGAGCAGGGACAGCCCATTTCCTTTATAAAGAGTGTGATCTGTACGTTATACACGTAATATCCACTCATCTTCTACTCATTAGGTGGTTCCATCTAGCTCTAAGGCAGGCTGGGAAATACAGTCGTTAGCTGGGTGAGCATGACCAGCTGAAAGTCAGAGGTTCTGTTCCCTGGTAGCTCAGCTGGTAAAGAATCTGCCTGCAATGCAGGAGACCCTGGTTTGATTCCTGGGTCGGGAAGATCTGCTGGAGAAGGGATGGGCTACCTACCCACTCTAGTATTCTCGGGCATCCCTGGTGGCTCAGATGGTAAAGAATCTGCCTGCAATACAGGATACCTGGGTTCGATCCCTGGATTGGGAAGATCCCGGGAGAAGAGAACCGCTATCCACTCCAGTATTCTTGCCTTGAGAATTCCATGGATAGAGGAGCCTGGTGGGCTACAGTCCATGGGGTTGCAAAGAGTTGGACACGGCTGAGGGACTTTCACTTCCACTTTGTGTTTCCAAATGAATGAAGTGGAGAGAGACTCAAAGAGACAAAGACCAGTCTTTGCCTGAATGGCTTCACTGCCAGGGGACCCAGGTGCTACTGGAGGACCAGGTGGGATGCTGGTGGCCATGAGGAGGCATTTGGGGATGGTGGTGGTGGAGGCACTGGGGGCGATGGAGGTGGCAGAGGCACCTGTGGCAGTGAATGTGGTGGGGGGCACGGGGCAGAATATGTGTGAACAGGCAGCCTGGCTGTCCCTGACTTTGGTTCTTTGTGTGAGAGTCATGGAGCTTATCCAGCACTTCATTTTGCAAATGAGAAAACAGATCCAGAGAGTTGAAGTGGCTTGCTCAAGGTCACACCACTCTTGAGTTGCTGAAGAGAAACTCAGAGCCGGGTCTCTGTTCTTCTGGGCCAATATTCTTCCCTTCACGTAGGTTAGAGTTTTCTTGGGTGGGACAATTTGATGCGTGGGTGCACAGGGAGTGCCCAGGGGAGCTGAGGGTTGTAGGAACACGTGAGACTTGCCACAGATGCCCTCATTCCTGGCTCCCCACCTGCCTTCTGAAAAGCAGAGCTTTCGGGTTTTTTTTCCCCTAACACAGCTGATCTCTCAACTGTAAGCTCCCCTCCACCCGCTGCTACTTAGCATGTGAGCTGTCCTTTCCCGCTCCTCACCTTCCTTTCCCCGCTAGACATCGTGGCAATGAAATACCACCTTGGCAGAGTTGGGGAATTTGTCATTTTTACATCTCCACATCCTAGTGTCTTCTGCTCCCAGTGACAAATAAATCCCCGGGCTGATGGCTGGCCCCGGCCATTCATTAAGCAAATAAAGCCCCAGCGTTTGAGCCAGAGACTCGTAAATAATCCCTAGTGTTTTATCCCCATCGCCTGCTGCCTCCCAAGCTTTGCATATTTATAATACAGGAGCAGTATTTCTGACACAGCCTATTATGTGTGGGAGATGCTGGGGAGAAGGGCAGACAGTGGAGCCCGTCACCGGGCCTGGCTGCGGGCAGTGGTCCTACAGCCCTGCGGTGTTGAAATCACCCTCCAGCAGGGCTGGGTGAGGGGCTGTCATGTTGGGCCCCAGAGCCAGACCTGCTCTGGCTCCAGCTGATTGCAGAGGAGGACAGAGACCTGGGCCGAATGGCAGCTTTAGCCCGTCCTGTCCTGGGGGTAGAGGACCAGCATCTTGGAGAAGGAAGTGACTGTAGTGTGGGGGAGCCCGTGACAGCTAAGTGCTGGTCATGAAGGCTCCTCACAGAGGCCAGGCACCCTCATGCCTGTCTCCCTCGGCAGTCTCATGGGTGAGGAAGTCAGACTTCCGCAGTGGGGAGCAGGAGGAAGGTGAGAAAAAGTTTACGCAGGTAACAGTAAGGATGAGAATAAACACTGAAGAGGTCTGGCTCATAGGCACGTTCATGTGGGTTCCACGCCTCACTGCATACATTTGAGTGATGGACTCAGCAGACTTCTGTTATCTGAGAAGGGTGTCACTATGCAGCACCCTGCCCCCATGTACACCCACACATTCACACACACACGTGCACATGCACACACGCACACCGTAACCCTCTTAGCATTTGTTGCCTAAAGGCTTCTAGAGGCAAAGACTATTATTTATGGAGGTGTGCAGTGTACACAGGTACGCAATGGTGGGTGTGAATTTCATTTCGGTTCCTATTTTAACCATAAAGTGTGGGCACATGAACTTGTGGTGAGAAAGAGACACACAGGTAATGGGCAATAGATACTCTATACCAGTCCCGCAAGGAATGCTGGGGACACACTGTTAAGCCGCTGTTGACCCACGTACCAGATTTCTTCTTAAAGTAGCCACGGTCAGCTGATCTCACCCAGGACCCCTTTGGTCTCGACTCCTTGTGCACTGGCCTAGGACCGCTGAGTTTTCAGGTTTGCTCTCTTGATTGGACCCTGTGATGCCTCAGTGTAGGAGAATGCTGAGAGCTTGTCTCTAGCTCTTGGTGAGAGCATGTGGGTGTCCCGTTTAGTGGGAGGTGGCCCGGAGAGTTGGTTTAACATGGATTTTGACACATCCCTGAACTGTATTTTTTTTTCTTTTAAATGCATGGAGGATTGAATAAGAAAGTAGTACAAGCAGAAAGGGAGAGTTGCATTCATAAAATGTTAGCTTTTGCTGTGTTTGCAGGTGTGTGTGCTGTGTGGGTGAACTGGCCGCAGTGTGTCGTGTATTCCTTACCTGGAGTTGCACTCAACAGGTGGGCAGTTTCGGGATGGCTGGAGAAGAAGGGGCTCTGAACTTGGAGTTGAAGGTCCTGGATTTGGTTCCCAGGTGTGCCCTTGAGTCCTTCTGCACATGTTCACACACCCTGACTCAGGCCAGTCCCTTGTCTATACATGAGCATGGTAGAGATTACCAGTCACAGTGGCATGGTGGAATGGTCCAGCCATAAGACAGCTTGGAAATAAGCCAGGTCGGTGTGGAAACAGGTGGTGCTAGTATTAAAGAACCCTTCTGCCAATGCAGGAGACATAAGAGATGCGGATTCAATCCCTGGGTTGGGAAGATCCCTTGGAGGAGGGCATGGCTCCCCACTCCAGTATTCTTGCCGGGAGAATCCCATGGACAGAGGGGCCTGGTGGGCTACAGTCCATAGGGTTGCACAGAGTCAGACACAACTGAAGCAATTTAGCACGTACCACAGGTGGAAACTCAAGGCCAGAGATTGGGAAAGGCTGGTCCACCGTCATCTGACACATTAGTGACCAAGGCAGGGCTGGAACCCTTTGTGATCCTTGCCCAGCCCCCCTTCTGAGAAGCCATAGACACAGGGCCTTAGGAATCTTCTTAGAAGCAAACGTCTCCATGGAACGGCCAGGATAACCCCGAGTCACCCCATCCTCGGCCTCATTCATCTCTGAGCCAAGGCAGGGCGGCCTCTTACACCATTATAGTCCACACTCCAGCGTCTGTCTGGGAAGAGAAGACAAGATATTCTGCATCCAATTAAAAGCAACAGGAGAGTGTAAGGGAGACAGAAAGTAATTCTCCTTCTTGGAAGCCAGCCAGGGCATCCTCGTGCCAAGATTAAGAAGGATAATAACAGCAGCCATAATAGTGGGAAGGAAGAAGCTTCCACAAGGCCTCAGGGACCTGGCAAACTAAGAAGAGGAGAGGGGGAATCAAGATGGACAATCTGACCTTTGCAAGTCTGGAGAAAAGCCAATGTCCCAGCCCCTCACTGGAGAGAAATGACCTCCTGGAGGTGCCCTTGGGTCTCTGGCCGGCTCTGTACCCTTGGCATGTCTGAGGACAAGCCCACTGCCATGGTTAAATGCCAGGTGTCAGCTGGGCAAGGCTATGGGGCCCAGTTGTTTGGAAGCAACCCGTCTAGATATTGCTGTGAAGGTATTATAGACATATGATAATCATTTAAATCAGTAGACTTGGAGTCAAGCCAGTGACCCTTTGGAGTGTGGGTGGGCCCCATCCAATCTTTTGAAAACTTCAAGTGAAGTTTCCTGAAGAAGAAGGAATTCTCCTCGAGATGCTATCCTAGAAAGTCTGCCAAAGTTTCCAGGCTTTGGACTCAAGCATCCACTCTTGCTGGAGCCAATTGCTTAACATCCCTCCCTCTCTCCTGTTGGATCTGTTTCTCTGGAGAAGCCTGATGAATGCTTTCCTCGGCTCATCGCCAGATCTTCTCCTGTCCCAGGTCCCTGCACCCTCCTCCCCACCCAGGTTAGAGCTCTCAGAGCTGACCTCATCTCTGGCCTCCTCTTCTCTCCACACACATCCAGTAGGCCCACAAGTCTGTGACGGTTTTCCCACTACTGTGGGACTGTCGTTTGGTACTGCCCGTCTCACATCAAGGTGAGACGGGTTAGCTGTTTAGCTTCTCGCATCAAGGTGATTGCGGTAGCCTCTGTAGCTGTCTGGTGCACTCTTTCTCCACCTCTCCATGTTAGAGACTGTTAGTGGTGGGAGGGTGGCTTGCCGATCATGAGATCCAGCTCATCTGTTCTGGAATCAGACCTCCTGCATTGGGATCCAGGCTTGTCAACTCCCTCACAATACCAAAAATCTTTTTGTCTCAGTTTTTCCATCTCAACACCTACATCTTGGAGTTATAAGAAGGATTAAGTTAGGTGAGCCACATGAAGTGTTTAACCCAATCTAAATACTCAGATCAATGTTAGTTTCATTGTTATCACAAAAAAAAAAAAAAAAAAAATGACCCAAATGGGGATGAAGTGACTGGCCTGCTGAAGAGTCTGTGGTATAGCGGAGACACCTGTCAGGTGTTCTGACTTCTAGTCACGGGCTCTTTCTCTCCTGTTCCAACAGCTCACCGTCACTGCCGGGGAGGCTGTCCCGGAGCCAGCTGTGTGGAATTGCTCTCCTCCAAAGTTTTCAGTGACTCTCCACTGCTTCTCCAAATAAAATCGATACTTTGGGACCTGACACTTATTTGGCAAATATTTGTTGAGTAGGATTATATGCTAAGCCTTGGACTGGGTATTAAGGATACCCACTAGAGTTCCTGTCCTCATGGGGGTTATATTCTAATGAGAGGAGAGAGAAGGCAAATAGGTGTATAAAAATCTCCATGGTGCTAATGAATGCTGTGAAGATAAAAAGAACAGAATAAAGGGAAGGGTAGCCCAGAGAAGTCCTCTGGAAAGGTGAGCTGAGATGTAAGCAGGAGGAGGTGAGGCATGCAGCTATCTCAGGGACAGACTTTCAGGTGGAAGTAATAGCACGTGCAAAGGCCCTGTGGCGTGCTTGGCAGGGGTGGTGGAGGAATACCCAGGACCCCAGTATGATTGGAATGGGGTGACTGAGGAGGAGGAGCAGGAGATGAGAATGTGTGTGGTCTTTGAGTCATTGTAAGGTTTTTGTTCCTGAGAGAGCTGTTCAGCCAGGAGATGGTTTGGTGAAGAAGTGTGTCATGACTTGACTTACATGTTCGAAGGATAAGTACTGATGACCTATGTGTAGAGAATAGCCTCTAGGGGGAGAGGGGGGAAACAGGGAGGCCAGTTAAGAGTCCAGATGAGGGGTGACTTTGGCTCGGGCTCTGGTGATAGTGGCGGGGGTGCTGAGAGGTCCCCTGGGAGGTACTTCAAGTTTCCTGTCAGTGAGAGGAGCCAAGAGTGACAGATACACTGAAGGCTGGAGAATCGAGGAGGATGGATTTGCCCTGTACTGAGACGGGGAAGGCTTAGAGGAGAATGTTCAGAGAGGAAGTCAGTCTTGGGCCGGGGATGTATGTTCAGGAGATGTTTTAGACCTTAGAGTGGAGATGCTGGGTAAGCAGTTGGAAATGAAGAGGGAGAGAGGTTGGAGGGAAAGATATAAATTCAGGAGTCATTTCTATACTGAAATCCTGGGACTTGATGAGATCATGCGGGGAGTGTGTGTGGATGCTGAAGAGAGGATGACTGGCTACAGAATGGGGGCACTTCAGTGCTTAGCTGGGAGGATGAGGCTGAGAAGGGGTGGTCAGAGAGGTGGGAGGGGACCTGGAGAGAGTGGGGTTGCAGAGGTGAAGGAGGAAGGCGCCCCAGTGGGAGGGCTGGAGCTGCTGTGCAGTGATGCTGTTGAATGAAGCATGCTGAGAATTAGGACTTGTCTATAGGGATTTAACCTCTGTGGAAGGATGACCTCCATATGGGTCACTCATAAATCATAGCTGACCTCCATAAGGGCAATTTCAGTAGAGAGCAGAGCTGAGAGCCTGATGAGGTGGGGCTCAAGAGAAAAGGGAAGGAGACCGTAAATATGGGATCTTTTTTCATACAAGGGGATTATTGCTGGAGAGCGATCTAGGGGTCAAGGGAGTGTTTTTAAAATGGCAAATATGTTACTAGGTGTGTGTGCTAGTGAGCTGATCCAGGGGAGAGGGAAACTGTGATGATGTAAGATAAGACTGAGAGGATGCAATTACAGGAAGGAACTCCTTGAGGAGGCAAGAGGGCAGGCAAGTAGCATTCCCACAAGGCCTGTCCCGGAAGTGGTCCCTCTTGGCCATCTGTGCTGTCTGCCTGGGATTTCCGAGCACTTTTATCATCAGTGCTGACTTCACTAAGCAGATGAAGTTCATGCTGAGGGCAAGAGCATAGCAGGACCACTGTGGGTGGGGAGTGAGGGGGGAATTCAGCTCCCATCAGCTTCCCCAGCATTTTGGTACTGAAAGAGCCACAAAGCTACCGTCCATTCCAATATACTTGTAAATATACTTGTCGGCTTTACTGTGGCGTGTTGTGTTTATTTAGAATTATATATGGGAGGTGTCACGATTTCTTCTGGCCTTAGGACCCCTAAAGATCCTCATCAGATCACCCTCACACCCGCTTCCTCCCTCAGGAAGCTGTGAGTGCCTTGAGGATGCATTGCAGCCCACCTGTCCTGGGGCCCCTGAGGCATCTCCTTAGCTCCTAAAGATACATTTGCGCAGTGTGAAAACACTGTTTAGCAGAAGTGGTAACATGGCAACTGGAGACCCCGTGTGGGATGGTATTCTGACCTTGAGAAGGGTAGGATGCTGGTGACGAAATACTGCAGAACTTGGGGAAAGCAGGACTGCAGGAATGAGACTGGGACCACGATCCATAGGCTCAGCCCAAGGGGAGGCTGACCAAAGCCAGGTGCTACGGCAGACCCCACATCCCAGCATCTGCCTCCAAGGAGACCCCCTGGGGGCTTTGTGGCCATATTTCGAGTGTGCCGGTGTCCACATTAAACGAGAAAAAGGGCTTTGATTAGAGTGCTCATCCATATTTCTCTGAGAAAATCAAGTGGATCTCAAAGAACAGCTCTCCTCTCTCCCTTCTCTTCCTTTCCTTTCTGACCCACACCTGTCATCCATCCATACACATATTCACAAAACACAGTCAGGGTCTCTGAAAATATTCTAGCCCACGGAGAATAGTCTGCAGAGGTATATTTCAGAGCCACAGGGGAAGAAAGGTTCATCTCTTCTATTGATGCGTCTGCCTTCCAGGCTTCACTGTGCACACAGATATCCCATTTTTACGAATTAGGACAATGCCCTTTAAAGTGGATGTTACATCCCCATTCTATAGACGAGAAAAACTGATCCATAGAGAAGTGAAGAGACCTATGCAGGGCGCTCAGCCAGAACAGGACAGAGCACATGCTAACCTCCAGTCTCCTGGCTCCCAGGATCCAGGCCGGTGCTCTTTCTGCTACACCAGGGGTCGGAAATGTTTCCTATAAAGGCCCAGATAGTAGATATTTTAAGCTTTGCAGGCCATATGGCTTCAGCTCTGCTGCTGTAGTGAGCAGGCTGCTGCTGCTGCTAAGTCACTTCAGTCGTGTCCGACTCTGTGTGACCCCATAGATGGCAGCCCACCAGGCTCCCCCGTCCCACAGCACATGGTATAAATGAGTGGGTGTGACTGGGTTTCCATAAAACTTTATCAGTGGAGGTGGCGGCTGGATTTGGTCCAAAGGGCTGAGAGAGAGGACCCCAGACCTCCTTCAAAATGTCTCCTCCCTTCACGCCCTTCTGTGACCCCAGCTTCACGAGGCCCCTGTGGGGTTCCTTCCTTGTCTACAAATGGGCCCACGCCTGCAGCGCCTGCTGGCTTTTCCAATTCCCGTGTGCGTCTCTCTTAGCTCCAGTATGGGCATTTTCCACTCCTGCCTTCCCTCTAGGCCCATTGGCAGGTGATTAAGAGCCCAACTCTACATTTCTGACAGCAGTGGCTGGCAGGAGGGACCGCATGGCTGAGATAAGCGAGCGTGTGCTGGGGAAGGGGGCCGTCCACAGGGGACGAGGGTTTCGTTCCTGGAGAGGAGTAATAAGCATGTAATTGGCTTTTCAGAATCATGCAGCCTACTGGAAAAGCCTGTCTCTGTCCCACACCATGTTCTCTTCTGAGCGGCTGGAGCTGGCTCACCCAGAGGAGGGATGAGCTAGCTGAATTCTGGGTCAGCAGGTGGGGGCTACTTTGTCTTCATCTTGTAGGCTGTATGATGCTTGGGAGCTGAGAGACAGGTTAGGAAAAGACAGAAGGTAAGTTGTTCATAGCAGTAACATCCCCCCAGCATGAGGCATGTGGGTCTGAGAGGAGCATTCCCAGATCCAGCATGACTGTTGAGGAGAAGAGAATTAAGTAGCTTCCCCAGGGTGCTGGGTCCCTTGGGGGTCTGTAAAATAGACCATCTTTGTCTGACTCCCAAGGCCACCTTGAACTCCAGGCAAAGGTAGGAATTCTATATGCTGCCCAGGGGGTGGATCTCTGACAATATTTGATGGTGGGGAGGGCAAGGGATGTAGGAGGTTCCCGGCTTCTCTCTAAGCCTCTCTGTTTTCTGGGTGTCACTGACCCACATGAAGGTACTAACAACTGCAGCCATTTTTTCATTTTTTTTTTTTAATGAAACTGTTTTTACAAAAACCAGCTTTCACTGTAGGTTGTCTTTAGTTTAATCCCCCTTTAACAAACACAGTTAAAATGTAACATCTATAGCATGAATCTGTGTTCACGTCCCGGCTAATGATCCTGCACTGCTTTGCGTGTTTTAGCAATGAAACATGTCTGTCTAGCGTGTTTGTTTCCCAGTCCCTGATCAATCAGCACTGGCCCCTCCAGCAGGGATGCTGTTTGTAGGGTAGATGGTTTGAGGACCTCTCACTTGTATTCTAGTACAACTCTATGCTAGATTCTGGCACAGTAATACTCTCTTACCCTTGTAGAGAGCTCTTAGGTTGTCAAGGCATTTGAATATGCACCTTTTGACTTTGTTCCCACAGTGACCCTGTGGCTTAGGGAGCTCCGGTATCATGATTTCTACAGAAGGGCTAATGGAGGCTCCAAGTTTGGACTTTTGAGGTCACACAAGGACCAAGTGCTGGCCTCTGGGAAGGGACAAAGCTGGTTAATATCGAGGAGAAACGCTTGCATCTGCCAGGCCAGCCCTGTCATAGCCTTCATGACCTTTCGTGCGGCCTACTGTCTCCTGACTCAGATGGTGTGTTTGTGTGTGTGTGTGGCCTGCTGCCTAGCCCAGGCCCTGCAGGGCACAGATAGATTCTCAATGAGTGGTCATTAAATGGGTGAATGGACAAGTGACCCTGGGTTCTTCCTAAGTGACACATCAGGTGTCAAACTATAATTCCATAAGGAAGAATTCTTTACCAATGAAAAAGCAACACCCACTCAAAGTAAGCTCTGATGTCAACAAATTCTCAACCCGTCTGATTCTAAATTAAGTCTGCATTGATTCATGTTGACCTAGAGTTTCTGTAGCCGTGAAATTAAAAGATGCTTGCTCCTTGGAAGGAATGCTATGACAAACCTAGACAGCATATTAAAAAGGAGAGACATTGCTTTGCCGACAAAGGTCTGTCTAGTCAAAGCTATGTTTTTTCCACTAGTCAAGTATGGATGTGAAAGTTGGACTATAAAGAAAGTTGAGTGCTGAAGAATTGATACTTTTGAATTGTGCTGCTGAAGAAGACTGTTGAAAGTCCCCTGGACTACAAGGAGATCAATTAGTTAATCCTAAAGAAAACCAATCCTAAATATTCATTGGAAGGACTGATGCTGAAGCTGAAGCTCCAATACTTTGGCCACGTGATGTGAACAGCTGACACGTTGGAAAAGACCCTGATGCTGGGAAAGATTGAGGGTGAAAGGAGAAGGGGACAGCAGAGGGTGAGATGGTTGGATAGCATCACTGACTCAGTCAACATGAATTTGAGCGAACTCCACTGTCTGGGAGATTGTGGAGGACAGAGGAGCCTGGAGTGCTGCAGTCCATGGGGTCGCAAAGAGTCAGACACGACTTAGCGGAATGAACAGTAACAACAGAGTTCTAGTTGGAGGGCCCAGTGGAGGCATGGCCGCCTCCACCCTGAGAAGGTCCCATCCTTGGGGCTTCCATCCCTCCCACCCTGGTGGCACATAGGGTGGTGATTTAGAATGTCTGACTGCCTTCTGCCAGCTTGTGGCCTTGGGGACGTGACTTAATCTTTCCTACCTCATGGCATTGTTCTGAGGATGATATAAGATGATGTCCAAGAAAGCACCAAGTGTCATGCCTGCAGACGCCTAGCTCATCCATCACCAGTCCTGTCACACGATTATTTGTGGGGCCCAGGGTCACTGTTCATTCACCCATTTAATGACCAGTTGCTTTGAATCCATCTGCCCTGCCAGGCCTGGGCCAGGCAGACGGCCGAGGGGTCCACCACACAACCTTGGGCCTGCAGGCCACTGTGAAAGGCCATGCGGTCCTGAGGGTGACATGCTGAGTGAAATTGTGTGTTTTATCATCACCACCCCTGACCTCATGCTCTCGCATCCCCAAGAACCTGCACACATTTCCTTACTCCTCACTCTGTCCCTCCCCGAAAGTCTTCACTGTTCCAGATATCATTTGTCTCCAATGAAAGTGAAAAGTGAAAGAGAAAGTCACTGAGTCGTGTCCAACTCTTTGTGACCCCACAGCCTATACAGCTCATGGAATTCTCCGGGCCAGAATACTGGAGTGGGTAGCCTTTCCCTTCTCCAGGGGATCTTCCCAACCCAGGGATCGGACCCAGGTCTCCTGTATTGCAGGCTGATTCTTTACCAGCTGAGCCACAAGGGAAGCCCAATACCTTCCCAATACCACAAGGGAAGCCCAATATTGGAGATCATTTGTCTCCAATACCTTAAAAAAAAAAAAGGGAAGAAAGAAAATAGTCCACTCCTCTAGACTGTTCAGCAGAAATGGATGATAAGTGGCAATTATTCCTCCAAAGCCCTTCGAAGCTGATGCTGCGGGGTGTCTGAGATGAGTGACCTTCCATCGTCCATGCTGGCCCAGAGGCCTTTGCTGCCCTGCTGGAGTGAAGCCCCAGAGCTCTGGCCTGCCCTCCTGCTCTTTAAGAGTTTCTCCCTTTCACACATCCCCAGGACCCTTTCTTCTCAGGAAAATTGCTTTTCCTGGAGCTGGGAGGCCGCTGAATTGTTGGTCCTGACCTGAGTCAGGATGCAAGCAGAGAGCCGCCCCCAGGGTCCAGGGCCTGCGGGAGGGTAATTTCACCCTTGTCGCTATAACTACAGACACCCTTATTACTCACACACACGTCTCACCCTTGTTTAACAACATATTAAACCATTAGTCTCCATGCCAGTGGGTTCAGTTAGTTCACAGTGGCAAAAGCTGATCATTAAATCCCCTTTTCCCTGCTTAATCTCTTTTAAATTGGTTGCCTTTTAATTTCATCAAGTGCCCTCGCTCTCAACTGTTTCATCACCCTTTGCAGCAGGGCTGCCATGTTCCTAGGTGAGAGGGGCTGCTGGGCTTTCTGGGTCTTCCCCCAGCGGGCTCTGTGGACTGCAAGGCCTTGGGGCAGAGGCTAGCTGGCTCCCTTTCCCTGCAGAACGGTCCCCGTGAAAACTAGGCACCACGAAAGGGTTATGGGCTTTACTCTCCTCTCACCCATATCTGACTCAGTACCTGAGGCAGATGATTCCAGTCTTTAGAACTTCATCAGTCTGTCTAAGAACCTGGATCCCCTGTAGTTAAAAGTTAAAATCTTGTGTTTTTTTTTAGGAGGAAATTTAGGTAGTCATAAAAATGGACAGTATATATATATATACACACATACATACATACATACATATATCTGCATGCAAAGTTGCTTCAGTCATGTCCGACTCTTTGAACCCCATGGACTGTAGCCTGCTAGGCTTCTCTGCCCATGGGATTCTCCAGGCAAGAATACTGGAATGGGTTGCCGTGCCCTCCTCCGGGGGCTCTTCCCAACTCAGGAATAGAACCTGTCTCTTATGTCTTCTTCATTGGCAGGCAGGTTCTTTACCACTAGTGCCACCTGGGAAGCCCCATATATGTGTGTGTATGTGTATATATATATATTACAGTAAATTCGAATGTCATTAAAGATGTAACGGGCTTCCTTGGTGGCTGAGATGGTAAAGAATATGCCTGCAAAGCGGGAGACCTGGGTTCGATCCCTGGGTTGGGAAGACCCCCTCCTGGAGAAGGGAATGGTTACCCACTCCAGTATTCTGGCCTGGAAAATTCCATAGACAGAGGAGCCTGGTAGCCTACAGCCATGGGGTCGCAAAGAGTTGGACCCGACTGAGAGACTGAGCAAAGATGTAATAGAAAGAGGCATGTTTGCACTGTTAGGACCCTGTCAGTCAGTGGTTATACTCTGTACAGTTATGGCTGAGCACCCGGGTGCCAGGAGATGCTCCAGGGAGTCACCCTGTGTGCCAAGCCTATTCCTCCCCTCCCCTGCTATGTAGCAGCTCCGTCCCCTCACCTTACCTCAGTGACCCTTCTGGTCAGCTTATTTAACTATTTTCTGTGCCTGATGGTCTCTTGATAAGAGGAACGAAACCTGAAGGAGTGGCAGCCATAGCTTTAAGTGTAAGGAGCTCTGTTCACTTAGGTGGGACTGAAGGGTGGAAGCATCCATTGGCACACAGGTGCTCAGCCATAACTGTACAGAGTGATGCACATGTGGGCCCACTCCTGCCTCTCGGTTTCTAGATCCATCCGTGAATTCTGAGTGTTGGCTCTAGAGCTGTCTTCTGGCCACAGGTGCACGGCGGCACCCTGAGGACTGGTGTCCTGCCTTCTCAGGGCACCGTGACCATGCTGGTGCCCCAGCTATGCTCTCGAGGGCTCACGCCTTTTCGATGGCATAGTATGTTTTAGGATCAGTGGATGTGTAGTCTTGTATACACTGCTTTTCCCCTTTGAGATAAAACCAGTCCCCTAGTATAGGATGATATCATTGTGGGGAATCCTCTGCTGGTAGGTGAGACTTTCTGTGAGCCTCAGCAGTGGTACTAGTCGAGGCTCTGTGGACAGGAGATCCAAACACATACCTGGAATGTGTGTTCATCTGGAAAGGAAGAATCTCTGGCTGCCTTTTCCATTGTGATGTGACCATGCTGGTGCCCCAGCTATGCTCTCGAGGGCTCACGCCTTTTCGATGGCATAGTATGTTTTAGGATCAGTGGATCTGTAGTCTTGTATACACTGCTTTTCCCCTTTGAGATAAAACCAGTCCCCTAGTATAGGATGATATCATTGTGGGAAATCCTCTGCTGGTAAGGTAAGACTTTCTGTGAGCCTCAGCAGTGGTACTAGGTACTAGTGGTACGAGGCTCTGTGGACAGGAGATCCAAACACATACCTGGAATGTGTGTTCATCTGGAAAGGATGAATCACTGGCTGCCTTTTCCATTGTGGAAGGGTGCAATGTACACCCTTGAACAACACAGGGGATGATCTGAATATAACTTATGGTTGGCCTTCCGTATCCATAGTTCCTCTGTGTCCAAAGATCCCACCCACAGATCATGTAGTACTGTTTTATTTACTATTGAAAAATACCCATGTGTGAATGCACCTCTAGAGTTCAAACGCACATTGTTTAAGGATCAGCTGTAATTAACTTGCACCCAGTGGTTGGTTGGTCTCCAGCAGCCAATGGATGGTGCTATAGTGGGCTCAGCATTGGGCCTCCACTGTCAGCAGGTTGACTATGCGGCTGTGGCTGTGGCTGGCTCGGACTTGGTGAGAGAGAGCCCAAGCTGCTAAACCCACACATAGCCTCTGTCTTTGCCCCCATGACTACTGCTTCGTTCCTGAGCCAGTTGGGAACGCACTTGGGTGGCTGAGGACAGAGGCTGGCTGGCTTCTGAGGAGTTGTCAGGGCCACTGCCTGTTCTGCCATGGATGTTCTTGGTAGACATGAGCATGTGAGAGTTCCTCACACATGCCAGCGTCCATAAGGCCATCACAGGCTTCTACCCCAGACCTCCTTTTCTCCAGTCCTTCCAGGCCCTTGACTAACCAGCTCAGCCGTTCACCACTGCTCATCAGGCCATGGATGTCCTTTCCTTGGGCCA
>SJYT01081922.1:325454-336852 GCA_006410635.1 Cephalophus harveyi
TTTCTTTGGAAGGAATGATGCTAAAGCTGAAACTCCAGTACTTTGGCCACCTCATGCGAAGAGTTGACTCATTGGAAAAGACTCTGATGCTGGGAGGGATTGGGGGCAGGAGGAGAAGGGGACGACTGAGGATGAGATGGCTGGATGGCATCACGGACTTGATGGATGTGAGTCTGAGTGAACTCTGAGAGATGGTGATGAATAGGGAGGCCTGGCGTGCTGCGATTCATGGGGTCGCAAAGAGTCGGACACGACTGAGCGACTGAACTGAACTGAACTGATGGATCCAACTAACCTGTGAATGAAACTGAAACTTTCCCTTTTATCTGTCGTGGGAAACTCTGACCCTTTCCCCATGAGGCCAGATTGGGGAGCTGAGTGAGCAGTGTGGGGAGTCATTGTAAGTGATGACAAGGAGGAGGAGTCTGGGCCGCTTGTTTGTGCAGTCTTCTTTCTGGATGTGCTTTAGCCTAGTTCTGGGTGTTCCAGCTCCATTTGTGATGGCTTCTCTTGGGCCTACTCAACCTTATCACTTGCTAGGTCCCACACTCTCCAGTTCACTGTGAGTAGTTTGGGCTCTGTGGCTGCTTCATGTCTCATGGTTAGATTTTTCTATGCTTTTCCCAGGGTTAGGGGTGTGTGTGTGTGTGTGTTTTAATATTCTGTTTCTACTAGAGCCTAGAGTTGTCTCCTGGCATATAGCTCCATGCCTCAATGGTGTATGTAACATCGCTACAAAGTCCTGTGGTTCTACATTGCAACTCCCCTTTTGGTTCCTTCCAGAAGCTAATGCAGTGTTTTTCTCTACCCCGATACCTCTAGTACCATGGGCTCTTCCAGCTTATATGCCCTGAGTGTCAGAACTGCTTGACATGTAGCTTTGATCTTCTGTGGAGCCCGTTTTTGTTCTGGGTCTTTTTTAAAACCAGTAAACTTTGAAGTTACCCGATAAATGTGTAGGAACCATATTCCCAAGTATGGAATACACTGATTGCAAACCTGTAGACACCGAGCAAGTGCTGTGCTTCTGTTTCAGTGGGAAGGTGCGAGGTGTGAGCCTGTGTCTTTCACTTTGGAGGGGATGTCCTGACAGTCCCCAGGTCCTGGGATCCCTAGAACCTTAGCCATTGGTCAAGGTGTTGCATGTTTGAAGGGTGTATCTCCCATACTGTGCAGCACATGTGTCTCACCAAGACTTCCAAGATCCTTGCTAATTCTCCTCTTCTAGCTTAATTAACATGATGCCATCAGTGTAATGGACCAATGTGATGTTCTGAAGTATGTCCAGATAGTCTGGGGTCCTTTGGATGATATTGTGACAGAGAATTAACATAGCCCTGGAGCTAGCCTGTCAATGTATATGGTTGTTGTCCTTTCCATATGAAAATAAACTTCTGGTCTTCCTTCTTGCAAAGGGAAAGTGAAGTTGCTCAGTCTCCAGACTCTTTGCAAACCCATAGACTGTAGCCTACCAGGCTCCTCGGTCCATGAGTACTGGAGTGGGTTGCCATTTCCTTCTCCAGGGGATCTTCCTGACCCAGGGATTGAACCCAGGTCTCCCGCATTTTAGGCAGATGCTTTCCCGTCTGAGCCACCAGGGAAGTCCTTCTTGAAGGGTGTGAATAAAAGCATCACCAGATCAGTAGCTGTGACCCAAGGCTGTGTCAGTCTGTTCTGGTGGAGACACCACCTCTGGCATAGCTGCTTCTCTTGCGTCCACTATCCAGTTAGATCTGTGGTTGTTTATTATCATCTGCCATAATCCATCTGGTTTTTGCCTTGGCCAGGGTAAGATGGTGATTTAAATAAGTATTGATAGGCATCGCTGCCTTGTCATTTTTAAAGCTTTGTGGGTAGTGCTTATTTCCCAGGGGAAGCAGGATTTCGGAGTCTTCCACTTGTCCTTTCCTATCACAGAGGCTCTTACACTATAGGTCCGAGAAGCAATGTGGTGTTTCTGCTATCTATTGTACATATATCCTTTCCAGTTTTATATTGAAGAATCAGAGAAATGACCACCAGGTAGGCCTGTGGATCGGGCCAGGCCTCCATTTCTTAGCTGACCCTTCTCTGCCGCTAGCCCAGCAAAGGGACCATGATGGCACTTTGGGTCACAAGGTGTCAGTAACAAATTAGACCCCGAAATTTATAGTCCTCAAAAGACCTGGCTATGGTTACCTTTTTGAAAGAGGAATAACTTTTTTCTCCACCTAATTCCCCTGCAGTCACCTGATTCCACCTGCTGGGACACACCTTTTCACCTGTGTCCTGTCTGGTCCACCACACAGATGTTAGAAATAACACAGTTTCTTCCATCTGCAGTCAGTGTTGGGGTCCTGTTGCTGTCTAGCCAGTATGTTATCCGTCTCCTTAGAGTCTGACCCTGAAAGCAGAGCCCGAGACAGGGGCCCTTGTGAAAGTGATGTGCTTGGGATGGGCTTCCCGGGGGAGGGACCTCGGGGAAGCAGGACAGGGCAGGGATGTCCTGGAAACCTCACTTTATCCTGGTCCCACAGGGAGCTCTGGATTAGGAGTTGCTTCAGAGTTGGTCCCACTTTCATGCAAGAGGACTGGCCTGGGGTGCCCTGTGCCCATCGGTCACTGACTTCTAGGTTCCTCCCAGAAAAGGACCCTGCCGGACTCCTGCTCACTGGGGTGAATTCTATGGAGAAGGAGACAGCTTGAGTCATTAGGCTATCAGCAGCCAAGAGCCAGCTGGGGGACGAGCATCCTGAGCCCAGGAAGAGGCTCAGGGTGGGACACTAATGCATCTAAGGCACCTGGGATCCTCTCTATGGACCTGCCTTTCAGATCTCATTTTACCAGTGAGGAAACTGGAGCACAAAGAGATTGGGTAGTACTTCAGGGGTCATCTAGCAGGTAAGTGTCCAGGCTGGGCTTTGAACTCACACTCTCCATTCTTTGAATTTGGGACTATGTACATCATTGTCATGCTTCACTGCTTTCCAGGCTGCCAGATCAAGGCCTGCATCTGTCTATCTCTCTCTCTCTCACACACACACACACACTGGGCACAGCAGGGGCAGGAGTGTCTGGCATTAGTAGAGTGGACTTAAGTGACAAGGTAGGAAGACTATTAATTTCAGAGTTCAGTGGCCCATGAATTTGGACAGATGAAGGCTCTTTAAAAAACAACTTTTTATTTTGAAATGATTTTAGATTTATAGAAAAGTTGCAAAATAGTAAAAGAATCCTCCTATACCCTTCACTCAGCTTCTCCTAATATTAGCATCTTATATAACCATAGTATAATTATCAAAACCAGAGAATTAACACTGGTATAATACAGTTAGCCAAGCTACAGACCTAGTATAAACTAGGCTGCAGTTTAAAAGCTTCCCCAGTTTTTCCACTAATGTCCTTTGTCTCTTCTGGGATCTGATTCCGGATCCCACTTTGCTTTTGATTGTCCTGTCTCCTTGGTCCCCTCCAGTCTGTGACAGTTTCTCTCTTTCTGTGTCTTCAGTGCTCGTGACAACTTTGAAGAGTACCAGTCAGTAATTTTGTAGAATGTCTCAATTGAGTTTGTCTGATGTTTTCTCCTGACTGGATTGAGGTTCTGTGCTTTGGTGAGGATGCTACAGAGGCCACTCTTGGCGCATCATGTCAGGGGTACCTGCTGTCAATATGTCTTATTAGTGTGGTGTTAACCTTGTCCCCTTGGCTAAGGTGGTACCTGCCCATTTTCTCCATTGTGAAATTAACCATTTTCCCCTTTTGTAATTAATAAAAATCTTAGAGGGATATACTTTCAGTATATATATATCGAGTCAAATATCCTGATTTGACTCTAGTTTTAGGATAGACGGATGCAGTTTTTATGCCGTTTCCTGGACTCTTTTAATAAGGTAGAGTTGACTTCTTTCAGCAGTTCTCTGATCAGGAGTGGAATTTAGGGGGCTCTGTGCAGGTTGAAGGCAGTGCCTCCCAGTCCTCCCTGCAGGCAGCCAGCTGACAGCCCTTTCTGGCTGTTAGTCATGGTTGGTTCTGTCACAGGAACATTAGCAGCCTTTCCTGCTTCCTTTCCTCATCCCCTCCCCTGCTCATTTACACTTCAGTCCCCGTGTTTCCTGGCCTTTCCCCCTCCTTCCTTTGGTTTGCTTGTTGAATCAATTGTGGCCACAAGACTTCCTGTGGGGCTTGCAGTCTGCTCAGAACTCTGCAGACCACACTTACAGTAAACCAGAGAACGTCGAGATCACCTGCTCCCACCCTCATCCTTCCCGGGTGAGGAAAGACACAGAGAGGTGTGGAGAGGAACAAGTGAATGCCACAGCTGGGTCTAGAACTGGGCTTCCTGACCTCCGTGCTATCTGTTCCCCAGGGTGCCCCCTCCCTCGGGGCTGATCCTGCAGAGATCAGGAGGGGGTCCCTGCGGGCTGGCTGCCTGGAACCTCACCACCTCTTACCCTGCTCCTCACCTGTGGGGGAGTCTAGCTTCCTGTCCTGGCTTCTTGTCCTCAGTCCTGAGAAAGGAGACTGCTGTCTCTGCCTGGTTGTAAACTAGGGGCCCCACGTCTGGCTGTAGGGAAGGCTTCCCTCTGCTGTGTCTTGGGGCACCAGACAGAAAACCCAGTCTCCCGCCAGTATCCAGACCAGGAGTGGTGGTTCCTCCTCTTGCCTCTTGAGGACCGGTTTGGGGTGAGGGTGCTCACCTTCATTCCCAGTTTCGACCTCATCTTTGGTCTTCTTCACCTTCAGTTCAGTTCAGTTCAGTCGCTCAGTCGTGTCCGACTCTTTGTGACCCCATGAATCGCAGCACTCCAGGCCTCCCTGTCTGTCACCAACTCCCGGAGTTCACTCAAACTCACGTCCATCGAGTCAGTGATGCCATCCAGCCATCTCATCCTCTGTCGTCCCCTGTTCCTCCTGCCCCCAATCCCTCCCAGCATCAGAGTCTTTTCCAATGAGTCAGCTCTTCGCATGAGGTGGCCAAAGTACTGGAGCTTCAGCTTCAGCATCATTCCTTCCCAAGAACACCCAGGACTGATCTCCTTTAGAATGGACTGGTTGGATCTCCTTGCAGTCCATGGGACTCTCAAGAGTCTTCTCCGACACCACAGTTCAAAAAGCATCAATTCTTCGGTGCTCAGCTTTCTTCACAGTCCAACTTTCACATCCATACATGACTACTGGAAAAACCATAGCCTTGATTAGACAGACCTTTGTTGGCAAAGTAATGTCTCTGCTTTTTAATAATTTGGAAAACTCAGCAGTGGCCACAGGACTGGAAAAGGTCAGTTTTCATTCCAATCGCAAAGAAAGGCAATGCCAAAGAATGCTCAAACTACCGCACAATTGCCCTCATCTCACACGCTAGTAAAGTAATGCTCAAAATTCTCTAAGCCAGGCTTCAGCAATACATGAACCATGAACTTCCAGATGTTCAAGCTGGTTTTAGAAAAGGCAGAGGAACCAGAGATCAAATTGCCAACATCCGCTGGATCATGGAAAAAGCAAGAGAGTTCCAGAAAAACATCTATTTCTGCTTTATTGACTATGCCAATGCCTTTGACTGTGTGGATCACAATAAACTGTGGAAAATTCTGAAAGAGATGGGAATACCAGACCACCTGACCTGCCTCTTGAGAAACCTATATACAGGTCAGGAAGCAACAGTTAGAACTGGACATGGAACAACAGATTGGTTCCAAATAGGTAAAGGAGTACGTCAAGGCTGTATATTGTCACCCTGCTTATTTAACTTATATGCAGAGTACATCATGAGAAACGCTGGACTGGTAGAAACACAAGCTGGAATCAAGATTGCTGGGAGAAATATCAATAACTTCAGATATGCAGATGACACCACCTTTATGGCAGAAAGTGAAGAGGAGCTAAAAAGCCTCTTGATGCAAGTGAAAGTGGAGAGTGAAAAAGTTGGCTTAAAGCTCAACATTCAGAAAACGAAGATCATGGCATCTGGTCCTTCACCTCTTAAGGAACAGTTATTATGTGCAAGTGAAGTGAAGTCACTCAGTCGTGTCCAACTCTTTGCGACCCCATGGACTGTAGCCCACCAGGCTTCTCCGTCCATGGGATTCTCCAGGCAAGAATACTGGAGTGGGTTGCCATTTCCTTCTCCAGGGGATCTTCCCGACCCAGGGATCGAACCCAGGTCTCTCACATTGCAGGCAGATGCTTTAACCGCTGAGCCACCAGGGAAGCCCTGTGTGCAAGTCACTGCTTTTTATATGCATTTTCATTGAATCCTTAAAGTCTGTGAGAGAGGCATGAGTCTCCCCATTTGGCAGGTAAAGGAACTGAGTCTCAAGTAAGTTAAGCAGATTCCTCCAAACTGCACAGATAGTGAGTGTTTGAGCTGGCATCAGAGTCCAGGTCTTGAGAAAATGTAGGGCTATTTTTGTTCCTTATTAGCAGCTTTTATGATCGCTTATAGAGATAGAAGCCTAAAGCCATTATCCACATTATTATTATTTTCAGATTGTCAGAGTCTATAACATTTTCACAGTTTTATATGACCATTCCCATAGCTGTTTCTTTTTAATTTCATTGTTAAATAGATTCAATGTGATCCTGGTTCTTACGCACCATTCCTGGGCTTTTCATTCTGAACCATCTCTTCACTGGCTGGATGTTATCACTTAGTACAGTCCCCAGGCTTTTGGGCACCAGGAGCCGTTTTTATGGAAGTCAGTCTTTCCATGGACCCGGGCAGGGGGTGTGGTGAGGTAGAATGCTTTAAGTTTCTCCCGCCGCTCACCTCCTGCTGTGCAGCCCAGCTCCCAACAGCCCACAGGCCATTACTGGTCCAGGGTTGGGGGCCCCTGATTCAGTAGATTGTTCAAAACGGACTCAGAGGTGCTGTGATCCCCTAGGTCCTTGATGGTGGGAATGTCAGTCTCGCCTTCCGTGCTTGAACAGGTGGAGATCTTAGTACAGTCCCCAGGCTTTTGGGCACCAGGAGCCGTTTTTATGGAAGTCAGTCTTTCCATGGACCTGGGCAGGGGGTGTGGTGAGGTAGAATGCTTTAAGTTTCTCCCGCCGCTCACCTCCTGTTGTGCAGCCCAGCTCCCAACAGCCCACAGGCCATTACCGGTCCAGGGTTGGGGGCCCCTGATTCAGTAGATTGTTCAAAATGGACTCAGAGGTGCTGTGATCCCCTAGGTCCTTGATGGTGGGAATGTCAGTCTCGCCTTCCGTGCTTGAACAGTGGAGATGCTGTCAGCCACACCTGGAGTCAGCCTTTGCGTCTGTTCCTTCACTGTCGATGAATGTTGCTCTGGGGAGGCTTGAGGTCAGCAAGTGCTTTCCCTTTTGTAGATGGGAAGATGACTTAGTTCTGCCTGGGTTCTTGCTGATTTCTGTCTCAATCGACTATGTTCAATACCTAAACCAAGAAGCATCTCTGGGGCAGTTGTTCCACATCAGTTTTTCGTGGAATATGGTGTACTCTTTGGTTGTACACATTCCATTCTTTATTCTTCAGTTCAGTTGCATCTGACTCTTTGAGACCCCATGAACCGCAGCACACCAGGCCTCCCTTTATTCTTATCAGGGGCTTAAAAAAGAAATGAATGAATACCTTTTTGTGTGTTCCCCCAGCTTCAGGTTCGCTGATTTTCTGATGTTGGGTTACCTTTGTTGTTTTAGCGTATTTTGTTTTCTCTCTTCTAGTTTCTTCAGTAAGTTGAGCATTCTTCCTCTGCACTCTGTGACTCACCCAAAGGTGCTAAGTTGCTTCAGTCGTGTTCGACTCTGCTACCCGGTGGACTGTAGCCCACCAGGCTCCTCTCTTCACGGGACTCTCCAGGCAAGAATACTGGAGTGGGTTGCCATGTCCTCCTCCAGGGGGTCTTCCCACCCAGGGATTGAATCCGAATCTCTAATGTCTCCTGCATTGGCAGGCAGGTTCTTTACCACTAGCACCACCTGGGAAGCCCCATTCTGTCAGTAGGATCCAACTATATTTTAGAAAAGTCACTTCAGCAGCAGTGTGAAAATTAAACACATCTCCAAAACGTATCTGTTGCTCAGCTCTGCAAAGAGGCCATGTTGTTGTTTAGTCACGAAGTCGTGTCCGACTCTGTGACCCCGTGAACTGCAGCCAGAAGGCCAGGGGAATATCTTTTGTACTCGGAGCTGGGGCGCTGTGCAGTAGAGCAGTTTCTGAAACAGGCTGACACCCGCTCCCCTTCCTTATCCCTGCCCCACTGCAGACACCCTTCGCTTCTGAGGGCAGCTGAAGAACGCCCAGCTTCTCCTCCCACTGCTGTTCCCTCGTGGACTTCTGGAGATGGTTTCTAGAGCTGTCCAGATGGCAGCCAGGGCCAGGAGTTATACATCTGGATAACAGATCTCAAGGTTGTTGTGTTTTCCCAGCACAGCACAGAGCAGGGACCAATTATGGGGTTCCTCTGCACAGCAGGCCTCATTACTGTGCTCAGCATGGATGGGCAGAGGCAGGCAGAGCTGGGGAACTTAGCTGGGTTGGTGGGGGGAGGAGAAAATCATTGATTCCTCCTCTGCCACGCAGGTCTGCCCATGTGAGCTCATCTTCAGGGAGGTACTCACACCTCTGTACCAGTCTTGAGAGCCAGCTGCCTCCTGGGGCTCCAGGGTGGCCCTGGGTCCTTGATACTATAAGCAAAAGTTTGTATCTATGTCTGTAAAGACATTTCTCTGGGGAAAAGGGCTTCCGTCACATTGAAAAGGGGGCTGTCTATCCACAGAATAGTTAGGAATTCCTGCTCTATCTAACTCCTACACTTGACAGGTGAGGAAAACTCACCAGAGACCCATGGAGTAGACGCAGTTTACATAAGGATGCAAGGGAGTGGCCAAGGCAGATCTAAAAGTCAGATCTCCCGGCTCCTTCCGGGAGTTCTCGATGCCTCTCTGGTCAATCACTTCCTGCTCCACAGCTCACCATATTGTCTTCACTTCACTAACAAATGAAGTTGTAACTTCCATTTACTGAGTGCTCGTGTGCGCACAGCACAGTGCCCAGTGCTTTACTTAGTCTATTTGTTCACAAAACAGAATCATGATTTTACAGACTAGGCAGCCAAGGCTCTCCCGGTGGGGAGGGAAAAGTTAATTGCTTGCCCGAGGTCAGAGACAGTAACTGGAGGACAGAGAGAGCACACGCAACCCTTTGGGGCATCCATTCTACCCGCCCCCACGTCCCCTCTCTCTGGACTCTTGTCTCAGTCTGCTCTTTCTCTCTGGGCCCAAACCAGGGCTTCCCCCTCTCTGCAGCGTTCTCTGATGGGCCCAGCCCTTGCTGGTCTTCCTTGTCTCTGGGAAGACAGGACCACTGAGATTCCTCGTAGGTAAATGATTTTGGTTCAGCTCTTGGTCCTGCTACTTACTTGGTGACTGCCCTTGGGCATATTTACTTCTCTCCTAGCTCTGCTTGTGTGTGACATGGGAATAGTAATATCCAAATCTTGGGGATTTTAAGAGGATTAAATGAGATAATTAACATCCATTGAGTCATTTATTCAACAAATATTGGAGAACCTACCATGTATCGGGTTTCCCAGGTGGCGCTGTGGTAGAGAATCCACCTGCTAGTGCAGGAGATGCAAGAGCTGTGGGTTCGATCCCTGGGTCAGGAAGACACCCTGGAAGAAGAAATGGCAACCCACTCCAGTATTCTTGCCTGGAAAATTCCATGGACAGAGGAGCTTGGCGGGCTCCTCTGGGGTCGCAGAGTCAGACAGGACTGAGCACACATGTGCACCGTGTACCATGCACTATGCCAACAGTGGTGAGCAAAACAGAAACAGTTCCTGCTCAAAGAAGGGCGTGGCCAAGTCAGAGAGACAGGCATGAGATATATATTATAATGAGACAATTTTGTCTAATATAGGCTGTGACTTCCGAGTTCTATGAAAGAGACGTATAAGGTTTTGGAAAATATAGGAGGGACTTTTTTTCAACCTCAGGATTCATAGAAGCCCTCTTTAAAAATATAACACTTGGTTTGAGAACCGATGGATGAAGAGGAATTGATTAGATGAAGAATATCCCAGGCAGAGAGCATGGCAGGTATGGAGGTCTGAGATGATGTATTTTTTGCAAGAACTGCCATAACAAATTGGGAGGCAGACTGCATAAGACTGGGAGGCTTAAATTGCAGAAGTTTGTTTTCTCAAACTTCTGGAGGCCTGAGGTCTAAGATCAAGGGGTTGACAATGCTGGCTTTTCCTGAGGCCTCTCTCTTTGGCTTGTAGGTGGCTGCCTTCTCGTTGTGGTCTTTTCTCTGTAGGAGGGCAGATTTACCTGGTGTCTCTGCCTCTTTTTTTCTTAAGATTTATTTTTTATTTAACTTTTTGGGTGTGGTGGGTCTTCATTGTTGCGCATGGGCTTTCCCTAGTTGCGGTGGGGGACGGGGTGCTCCCTGTGGTGGTGCACAGGCTTCTCATTGCGGTGCCTTCCCTTGATAGAGCACAGGCTCCAGGGCACGCGGGCTTCAGTAGTTGCAGCTCACAGGCTCAGTGCTCCACAGCATGTGCGATCTTTCCAGACCAGGGATCAAACCAGTGTCCCCTGCACTGCAAGGCAGATGCTTAACCATTGGACCACCAAGGAATCCCTCTACCTCCTTTTACAAGGAAACAAGTCATATGGGATTAGGGCTCCACTCTGATGGCCTTTTATAACCTAATCATCTCTTTGAAGGACTATCTCCAAATGCAGTCACATGGAGCAGAGCACACCCAAATAACCTCATTTAACCATAATTACCTCTAAAGGCCCTGTATGTGTGTTCAGCTGCTCAGTCTTGTCTGACCCTTGGCAACCCCATGGACTGCAGCATGCCAGGCGTCCCTGTCCTTCACCATCTCTTGGAGTTTGCTCAAATTCATGTCTATTGAGTCAGTGATGCTATCTAACTGCCTCATCTTCTGCTCCCCTCTTCTCCTTTTGCCTTCAATCTTTCCCAGCATAAGGATCTTTTCCAGTGAGTCACTCTTTGCATCAGGTAGCCAAAATATTGGAGCTTCAGCATCAGTCCTTCCAATGAATATTTGGGGTTGATTTCCTTTCAGTCTCTCAGTTCAGTCACTCAGTCATGTCTGACTCTTTGCGACCCCATGAATTGCAGCACGCCAGACCTCCCTGTCCATCACTAACTCCCAGAGTTCACTCAGACTCACGTCCATTGAGTCAGTGATGCCATCCAGCCATCTCATCCTCTGTCGTCCCCTTCTCCTCCTGCCCCCAATCCCTCCCAGCATCAGAGTCTTTTCCAATGAGTCAACTCTTTGCATGAGGTGGCCAAAGTACTGGAGTTTCAGCTTTAGCATCATTCCTTCCAAAGAAATCCCAGGGCTGATCTCCTTCAGAATGGACTGGTTGGATCTCCTTGCAGTCCAAGGGACTCTCAAGAGTCTTCTCCAACACC
>SJYT01081922.1:337304-380650 GCA_006410635.1 Cephalophus harveyi
TCTACAAGCAATAAATGCTGGAGAGGGTGTGGAGAAAAGGGAACCCTCTTACACTGTTGGTGGGAATGCAAACTAGTACAGCCACTGTGGAGAACAGTGTGGAGATTCCTTAAAAAACTGGAAATAGAACTGCCTTATGACCCAGCAATCCCACTGGTGGGCATACACACCAAGGAAACCAGAACTGAAAGAGACACATGTACCCCAATGTTCATCACAGCACTGTTTATAATAGCCAGGACATGGAAGCAACCTAGATGTCCATTAGCAGATGAATGGATAAGAAAGCTGTGGTACATATACACAATGGAGTATTACTCAGCCATTAAAAAGAATACATTTGAATCAATTCTAATGAGGTGGATGAAACTGGAGCCTATTATACAGAGTGAAGTAAGCCAGAAAGAAAAACACCAATATAGTACACTAATGCATATATATGGAATTTAGAAAGATGGTAATGATAACCCTGTATGCGAGACAGCAAAAGAGACACAGATGTATAGAACAGTCTTTTGGACTCTGTGAGAGAGAGAGAGGGTGGGATGATTTGGGAGAATGGCATTGAAACATGTATAATATCATATATGAAATTAATCACCAGTCCAGCTTTGATGCATGATACTGGATGCTTGGGGCTGGTGCACTGAGACGACCCAGAGGGATGGTATGGGGAGGGAGGAGGGAGGGGGTTCAGGATGGGGAATATGTGTATACCTGTGGCGGATTCATGTTGATGTATGGCAAAACCAATACAATATCGTAAAGTAATTAACCTCCCAAATAAATCAATTTATATTAAAAAAATAAAAGCAAATCCAAGAAAATTGATAATTAAATGGTAAAATGTGAAAGTTAAAAAAAAAAGAGCTAGTTGGTGTGTTGGGGTTAAATTTAGGCTTAGGGTATAATATGACATTCAGAAATGCAGAAGTAGCCTCCCAAATGAAATGGAACAGAAAAAAAGAATTTGTGTAAAAACTGATGAGATCTGAATGAGGTCTATACCTGAGTGAACAGTGTTGTATCAATGCTGATGTCCTTGTTTAACAAAAACAATGTTCTAAGGTTATATAAGACATTATCATTGGGAGGAGCTGAAGAAGGATACACTGAAACTCTTTGTACTACTTTCCAACTTCTTGTGAATCTTAACTATTTTAGAGTTAAAAAAATTTTTTTGATGAAGTACTGTACAGGGTATACCAAAGCACCAGTTATCCAAATCTGATCCTGGAACCCTTCATATTGTGGCCACGCTGTTGATACCGTCTACATTTTCATGTTTTGTAAAATGAATTTAAATTACTGTTTCAAGATGTTTTTAGCATTTTTGCTCTTTTTAGGTCATTGAAGAATGAGGAAAGCTCCTGAGTAGATAATTGAGGCACTATCACAGATAGTTGAGTGTTACCATTTCATAAAGACTGTAAGTTTGAGACCTGAGTTCCACAAAACCCTGTTTACCTGTTAAATCACAGTTATGAAGCTAAAATAGGCACCTGGGTTTGTCCCACCTGATGCAAAGATTAATCTGATGTCACTACTAGACCATGTTCTGGTGTTTTTTTTTTTTTTTTTTTAATCCAAAAATGCAGCTCACCAATAAAGCAACTTGGTGAAAATGAAATTATCAGGCTCTAAATTATGTTTCCCTTACACCTTTAGTTTCTCCTACATTGACACACAGAACCAAGAATCTATAGCTTTTTTAAAGCTGCAACACAGAATCTGAAAGGTTAACCAAAAAAAAAAAAAACCACTTCTAATAGGAAATGAAGTAGGAACTCCTGTGGACATAGGCTGTAGACTATATTTAGTCCTGATTTCCACCTTCTCATTTTAACAACGCTATTAAGATAATAATAGCGAACACTCATGTAGCTGTTCCTACATGACTGGCATCATTTTTATCAGAGCTTTACATATATTAACTCAGTCCTGAAGACATCTTCTGTGAGGTAGATATACTGTCTCCATCCTGTCCTTGGGGAAACTGAGGCAGAGAATTTAGGTGTTTAGCCCAAGACCAAAACTGGCTTTTAAAGTGAGGCAGTCTGGCTCCAGGGGCCCCTGCAGGACACTGCCTCACCACACACATGCTCAGAAAGTGGGTTTCCTGTTTTCTCCCTTTTCTTTAACAGCAATCAAAACTGCTAGACGAGACATCTATAACTTGTCCATGGTTGACACTGAAAATGGAGAGAAGGGGTTAGCCCACATTCTGCCCTGGCCACTCATGTCCCCACACTGTCCTTTTATATATACCCTCCCCTAGATGGACACACTAACCCTGAGCTCTAAGTCCAAGTTTACAGGCAGGTTGACAAGTCCATCCGCAACACCAAATCCCAAGCTCTTTATGTTCAGTGGTCCATAAATGGAGTGACCACATATTAAGTTGACCTGGGACATTCCCAGTTTTATGGTTGAAAGCTTCATGGCCATGGACCTCCACACACACATAGTTCTGAGCAAACCAGCACAGTTAGTTGGTCATTGTGTGCTCTAGAAACACTTGGGAAACTATTAAAAAGCTATGATGCCTGAGGTAGCCCTCCACCCTCTGGCCCCCAAAGCAATTATATCAGTCTCTGGGGGGTGAGGGAGAAGACACTATTTTGTAATGACTCCCCAGGAGTTTCTAGTGTTCTGGGTTGGTAGGGGCTGTGGGACTCTACCAACCATGAGCTGGGAGCGTCGAGGCTCTCAGGACTCCTGATCAACATTTTCCAGACCGTTAGCTCAATTCTCACCAGCTGTTGTAATGTGGGATCTCAGTCCTGACTGTCCACTAGGATCTTTAATAACAAGAGGAGCCTTTAATAATAAGCAATTGAGGAATATAAAATGGCACAGCCACTTTGAGTAAACAGTTTGGCAGTTTCTTAAAAAGTTAAACATACACCTACCATATGAACCAGTTACTCCACTCTTAGCTATTTAATCAAGAGAAATGAAATCCTCTGTTCACATAAAGATCTGTCCACGAATAGCCATTGCAGCCTTATTTGTAATAACTCCAAACTGAATGGAATCCAAATGTCCATCCACAGGTGAACAGATAAACAAATTGTAATATATGCATCCTATGGAATCTTACTCAGCAATGAAGAGGAATGAAATATTTATACATGCAACAACATTGGTGAATCCCCCAAAATAATGTTGAATGAAAGACCAAAAAAAAAAAAAAGACCAAATAATAGACAAAAAAAAAATAGGCCAAAAAAAAAAAAAAAAAAATATATACTAAAAAAGAAAACTATATCCCAGAAAATTATTATATAATATTTATGATTCCTTAAGAAAGCTCCATCTCCCTTTGAGTGATAACAATTGCTAAACTAGCATTTTGAAAGACTGTGAAGCTGGAACTTTCCTTAGCTCTCTCACAGGTTTTCAAGGATTCTGCATTAAAAATGATTTAGAAATGGTAGCATTACTTAAGGTAGGAAAACAACTGGTTCTTATAGTATATAAGCATATGACAAATATAACCTACAGTTACAGATAGCAGGTCAGTGATGCCTAGCAATAGGAGGTGGGGACAGGATTAAGGAGGAGTGAGAGGAAGGAACTAGAAAGGGACACAGGGTAACTTTGGGGGTGGATAGCTATGTTCCTTATCTTGATGGTGATTTCATGATACATACATACATCAAAACTTATTCAAGAGTATACCTTAAATATGTGCAGTTTATCATGTTAATTATACCTCCATAAAGCTATTCAAATCAGCAACAACAAAACCACCACTATTCAGGCCCTATCCCAATAGATTCAGTCTCCTGGACATGCAATGGAGCCCAAGCCTCAGTACTTTTTAAAGGACCATCAGTAGTTTCAAAGGTGGTTCAAATGTGCAATCCTGGTTGAAAACCACTGCCTTGATGCCTGCCACTGGCATTACTGCCCCAAACCACTAAAAGGGTTTAATAATAATAAGGAGATGGAGGACAAATAGTGGAAGAAGTGTGAGGATGATGATTAAAGAAGCCCAAATCGGCTTAAGAGATAACATTGACAGAGAACAGCTGAGTCCACTAGGTGGCGTCTGGACACTTCTCTTTAGCATGAGTTCCACGGGAATTGAAGATTTGGGGCAGAGCTGCCTGAAGTATGTTAAGGGAGCAAGCGCTGAGCACACAAAAGCACCCACAATTGTTGGAACAGAAAATAATCAGTGACTTGGGAAGACATCAGGAGGCCAAGTGTCATTTGAAGTTCTAGTGTCATTTGAGGGTCAAAGAGCATGACTGTTTATTCAGGGAATGAATAACTTTGGAAGAGTAAGTAAATGAAGTTCTCAAAAAGATCATATATCTTGAGCTTCGAGCACAGACCAGAATCCCTGTGTCCAGGACACCAACATGGAGTCCTCAGTAGATTTTTTTAAATTGAGTACATATAAGGTATAAAAAATCATAATCCATTGAGCACCTGTGTACCCACAACTCAGGTAAAGAAATTTACCCTTATCTTCCTCAGGATATTGCTCGACAAACCTGTTCCCTTTCCTCTCACATCCAAGGCAAATACTATGCTGAATTTTTGTGTATTCCTTTGTATTTCTTAATTCCCTTAATTCCCTTGTATTTCTTAATAGATTTCCTACATAGGCTTGAATCTGTAAACAACACATTGCTTTGTTTTGTATGTTTTTTAACTTTATATAAATTGATTAATACAGTTTATATTCTTGAGACAATATTGTGTTTTTGAGACTCATCCATTTTGTTGCCAGTAGCTACAATCCATTCCTGCAAAGCTTTATAGTATTCCATTGTGACTCTATCAGTTTTTTTAATCCATTCTACTTTTGATGACCTTTGAGCTGCTATGTCTTCTATCATGAACAGTGCTGTTCTGAACATTCTTGTACTTATCGTGGTACAGGTGTACAAGAGTTGCTGTAGGTGTGGAATTTCTGAAGCATGTTTACCAAGATAATTCCAAGGTGGATGTTCTACTTTGGAAAGCTGCAATCATCACTGGTTGTTTTGTTGCACTATAGCCTTACCAGCAGTTGATACTGTTCAGCTGCCTTATTTTTACCAGTTTGGTAGATGTAAAATGGGCGTAAAATGGCATTTTCTTGTAGTTTTGTTTACAGGATTGCTGAAGAGGCTAAGAATATTTTCATATGTTTATTGGTCATTTGTCTTTCGTCTTCTTGAAGTGACTGTTGTGGAATAACTCTCTGGTGGTAGGAAAGGGCACTGATCTCAGAGCCTGGCCCTCAAGAACAGAAGTCCAAGCCTAGAGTTTAGTTTCTCAGGTACTTCCATGGCTAAGTAGAGGCCCTTTCTCGCCACCTTACTTAGTGACTCTCTCTCAAAACCACTGTCAAGTGGTCTCTTTCTCCTTAAGACCAGCTCCAAATGGTCTAGTGAAGCAAACACGGACCTCATGATTGCACCATCCCGGAGAAAAAATGTCTCCTTCCTGCCTCACCACCAGCACTGCTCTGCAGGCTGCTCACACCAAAAGTGCTGCTTAGGACTCTCCATTGGACACCCCTGTTATTACAGAAGTTTCCCTGGTGGCTCAGATGGTAAGGAACCTGCCTGCAATGTGGGAGACTAGGGTTCTATCCCTAGGTCAGGATAGGGAAGGAACTAACAACCCACTCCAGTATTCTTGCCTGGAGAATTCCATAGACAGAGGAGCCTGGTGGGCTACAGCCCTTGGGCTCGAAAAGGATCGAACACAACTGAGAGACTAACACATTCACACACACTGTGTGTATTATTACCACATGAGGCCCTGGATCAACAAGTACTGAGCAAGGTGCTAGAGACAGAAACAGGAAAAGATCACCAGGCCCAATAGAGTGCCTGATGAACTATGGAATGAGGTTTGTGACATTGTACAGGAGACAGGGATCAAGACCATCCTCATGGAAAAGAAATGCAAAAAAGCAAAAGGGCTGTCTGGGGAAGCCTTACAAATAGCTGTGAAAAGAAGAGAAGCGAAAAGCCAAGGAGAAAAGGAAAGATATAAGCATCTGAATGCAGAGTTCCAAAGAATAGCAAGAAGAGATAAGAAAGCCTTCTTCAGCGATCAATGCAAAGAAATAGAGGAAAACAACAGAATGGGAAAGACTAGAGATCTCTTCAAGAAAATTAGAGATACCAAGGGAACATTTCATGCAAAGATGGGCTTGATAAAGGACAGAAATGGTATGGACCTAACAGAAGCAGAAGATATTAAGAAGAGATGGCAAGAATACACAGAAGAACTGTACAAAAAGGATCTTCACATCCTGGATAATCACAATGGTGTGATCACTCATCTAGAGCCAGACATCCTGGAATGTGAAGTCAAGTGGGCCTTAGAAAGCATTACTACAAACAAAGCTAGTGGAGGTGATAGAATTTCAGTAGAGCTATTTCAAATCCTGAAAGATGATGCTGTGAAAGTGCTGCACTCAATATGCCAGCAAATGTGAAAAACTCAGCAGTGGCCACAGGACTGGAAAAGGTCAGTTTTCATTCCAAAGAAAGGCAATGCCAAAGAATGCTCCAACTACCGCACAATTGCACTCATCTCACATGCTAGTAAAGTAATGCTCAAAATTCTCCAAGCCAGGCTTCAGCAATACGTGAACCGTGAACTCCCTGATGTTCAAGCTGGCTTTAGAAAAGGCAGAGGAACCAGAGATCAAATTGCCAACATCCGCTGGATCATGGAAAAAGCAAGAGAGTTCCAGAAAAACATCTAACTGGAAGAAACACAAGCTGGAATCAAGATTGCCGGGAGAAATATCAATAACCTCAGATATGCAGATGACACCACCCTTATGGCAGAAAGTGAAGAGGAATTAAAAAGCCTCTTGATGAAAGTGAAATAGAGTGAAAACGTTGGCTTACACTCAACATTTAGTAAACGAAGATCATGGCATCTGGTCCCATCACTTCATGGTAAATAGATGAGGAAACAGAGGAAACAGTGACAGACTTTATTTTTTTGGGCTCCAAAATCACTGCAGATGGTGATTTCAGCCATGAAATTAAAAGACACTTACTCCTTGAAAGGGAAGTTATGACTAACCTAGATAGCATATTGAAAAGCAGAGACAATATTTGCCAACAAAGGTCTGTCTAGTCAAGGCTATGGTTTTTCCTGTGGTCATGTATGGATGTGAGAGTTGGACTGTGAAGAAGGCTGAGCACTGAAGAATTGATGCTTTTGAACTGTGGTGTTGGAGAAGACTCTTGAGAGTCCGTTGGACTGCAAGGAGATCCAACTAGTCCATTCTGAAGGAAATCGGTCCTGGGTGTTCTTTGGAAGGAATGATGCTAAAACTGAAAGTCCAGTACTTTGGCTACCTCATGCGAAGAAAGACCCTGATCCTGGGAGGGATTGGGGGCAGGAGGAGAAGGGGACGACAGAGGATGAGATGGCTGGATGGCATCACTGACTCGACGGATGTGAGTTTTGGTGAAATCCAGGAGCTGGTGATGGACAGGGAGGCCTGTCGTGCTGAGATTCATGGGGTCGCAAAGAGTCAGACACAACTGAGCGACTGAACTGAACTGAACTGAATAGCATTTAATATAAACCATTTTTTAAATTTTATTATCTGTCTCCCTCTACTGGAGTGTAAATTGCATAAAAGCAGTGATTCTTGTTTATTCTTTACTGTCATATCCTTGACATTCCCTCAACCTTCCCATCTAGATATATTAATAGTTTTCCCCATCTCAATGCAATGCCCTATATTTATCCTTTGGATAGCACTTATAACACCAGACTATTATTTTCTCTCCTTGTCTGCCTTCTGCACTATATCTAGAGCTCCAAGCAAGGTTTGCACTGTGTCAGTGTCTATTGTCTAACTGAATTTTACACGTGGGTTTTGTAGCTGATGTGCAAGACTTTGCACTTAAGTAAGACAAATGCATCCTTTTAGCTGCGGCCCAGAACTCCAGTCTACACACACCCTCCTTGGACTGATGACCACCTCCTGGGTTATTGTCCCCTAAATCCACTCTTTCATAGCTTCTTGGCATTTGTGATTTTGATTGGCATGTTTTCTAGTTCAATAAGGCAACTGGCAAAATTATTATATACTAAGGTAGGATTGGGGGTAGGGGAATGCCTTGTGGCAAACTATCAAGTGTATCATCTGAAAAGACTATCCTATTTCTAAATGCTGTATAAGTGCACTCATGCAGTCATTCCAGGCATATCTGCCACAACTAGTCATTAAATTAGTCTTTGCTATTCTCTTGGCTTGTCCATAGGTAGGCAAAAAGTCTTGACTCATCCTCCATATACACGCATCCCTCTGGGCTTTAATACTATTGTCCCAATAACCCAGGATTTTCAGAGGTCTGAGGAACTGCAATATTAAGACATGTAATTCATCATATATTGTCAGAGGCTTACCATATCTTAAGACCTGTGAAGAGTAGCCTGAGAGCTTTTGAGGGGAGGCACCTTATCTTATTCACCTCTGTATCCCTAAAATCTGGAAATTGGAAAAGAGCGTGGTGCAAAATAGACATGCATCAGAAGATTAATAGTAAGTGGATGAGTGAATGAATAAACCAATAAATTAAGCTGCTCACAGTCTAGAATACAAAAGGAGAAAAGAGAGCTATTTGTTAGAATCATCAACCAAAAAAAAAAAAAAAAATCATATCTAGAAACCAAGGACTGAAAGTAGCAAACCATGTGAAGATTCTAGAGACCATGTGCCTTCCCATTGTTTTTAAATTTTTTACCAACTTGTATTTTCCTGAAGAAATTATCAAGAAATGACTCAAGGCTCAAAAGTAAATCTAGTGTTGATGAGAATATGGCAAAATGAGAACTCATATTCTGTCTGTATTTAGACAGAATATGAGTATAAATAATTTCAGGAAAGCTGTCCTAGCTCAGCAGTTCCACCTCCAGGAACTGAACTCAAGGAGAAAAACAGGCTATTTATTAGACTACAGGCTTCAGGATGATAGGAAACAAGTCTGCTTTGTCCATCATATTTCTCTAGACCTTAGCATGATAAGTACTTGTAACCATTCAAACTTTTGTTGCATTTCTTTTTATTGGGGATGGTTTTGATTACCGCCTCCTGTACAATGTCATGAACCTCCGTCCATAGTTCTTCAGGCACTCTGTCAATCTGATCCCTTGAACCTATTTGAATCCCCAAGAAAAAGAAATGCAGAAAGGAAAAATGACTGTCTGAGGAGCCCTTACAAATAGCTGAAAAAAGAAGAGAAGTGAAAAGCAAAGGAGAAAAGGAAAGATATACCCATCTTAATGCAGAGTTCCAAAAAAGAGCAAGAAGAGATAAAACCTTCCTAAGTCATCAATGCAAAGAAATAGAGGAAAACAACAGAATGGGAAAGACTAGAGATCTCTTTAAGGAAGTTAGAGATACCAAGGGAACATTTCATGCAAAGATGGGCACAATAAAGGGCAGAAATGGCATGGATGCAACAGAAGCAGAAGGTATTAAGAAAAGGTGGCAAGAATACACAGAAGAACTATACCAAAAAGATCCTAATGACCCAGATAACCATGATGGTGTGATCACTCACCTAGAGCCAGACATCTTGGAGTGTGAAGTCAAGTGGGTCTTAGGAAGCATAACTACAAACAAAGCTAGTGGAGGTGATAGAATTCTGGCTAAGCCATTTCAAAGCCTAAAAGATGATGCTGTGAAAATGCTGCACTCAATATACCAGCAACTATAGAAAACTAAGCAGTGACCACAAGACTGGAAAAGGTCAGTTTTCATTCCAGTCTTAAAGAAGAGCAGTGCCAAAGAATATTCAAACTACTGCACAATTGAACTCATTTCACATGCTATCAAAGTAATGCTCAAAATTCTCCTAGCCAGGCTTCAGCAGTATGTGAACTGAGAACTTCTAGATGTTCAACCAGGATTTAGAAAAAAAAAAAAAGATTTGTTCCTGTTGAAACAAATGAATGATTTCTAGTAAAGTTGCAAGATATAAAATCAAAATACATAAATTAGTTGCATTTCTATACATTGATAATGAAATATGTGAAGAAGAAATGGAGAAAATCACTGCATTCACAATAGCCTTGAAAACAATAAAATATGTAGGAATAAATTTAACCAAAGAGATGAAAGATCTGTATGACAAAAACCACAAGACTTTATATAAAGAAATTAAATAAGAAAAAACAAATACAAAGACATCTCAAGTTCATGGGTTGAAAAGATTAATATTAATATTAATATTGTTAAAATATCCTGGATACTCATGGGCATGTCTGGGCCAGATTCTTGTGGGGGTCACTGCTTCTAACTCCTGGGTCCTGGTGTGCACAAGGTTTTGTTTATGTGCTCCAAGAGTCTGTTTCCCCAGTCCTGCATAAGTTCTGATGGTTTTATGGTGGGGTTAATGGCAACCACCTCCAAGAGGGCTTATGCCATACCCAGGTCTGCTGCACCCAGAGCCCCTGCAGCAGGCCACTGCTGACCCATACCTCCACAGGAGACACTCACAGTTCTGGCCCAGTCTCTGTGGGTTGGACGTGCATTTTGTGCCTTTCCCAGGTCTGAACTACTCAGGCGACCAGGTGCTTGATGAGCACACTGTCTCAGGTGGGCCGTGTGTCAATCACCTCCCTGGTTCTGGCTGCTTGGTTTCCCAGGTACGCCACTAGAGCACCATCTCAGGTGTGCTGCGTGTCTCTTCTGGAGAGCTGATCTCAGACTGTGACCCTCCTGGTGGATGTCAACCATCCGGGATCTCAGGAAGACATGATTAGCAGGTAGGACCCTGCTCACACTTTGGTGGCAGATTCCATCTCTGGGGCTCAGATTGTAGCAGCCCCTTGCCTTCTGGCTCTGATTGTGGCAAGCCTGCCTCTCTGCCTCTGGATGGGGAGGGGCTGGTGCATAGCTTACTAGCTCTCCTTTGGTATTACCTCAATCCTTTGTTCTGTGAGGGGGGCAGGCTCCAAATTATGTTTTCAGATTAGAGTCTTTCATGGGAAAGTGCTCTTTTCCAAAGTTGCAGTTAGGTTTGTATTCTGTGTTTTTTTTTTTTTTTTCTTTCTCCCATTTATGTTGCCTTCTGAGATTCCAAAACTCCCCACAGACCTACCTGTTAGATGGTTTCCTGCTATGTAGAAACGTCTCCTTCTTCACGACTCCCTCCCCAGGACAGGACTCTGTCCCTAAATCTTTTATCTCTCTTTTTGTCTTTTATATTTTGTCCTACCTCCTTTTGAAGAGAATGGGCTGCCTTTCTGGGTTCCTCATCTCCTCCACCAGTGTTCAGAAGTTGTTTTGTGGAAGTTGCCCAGACATGCCCACGAGTGTCCAGGAGTCTCCTATGGAAGCATGGGTCGGTGATGGCCTGCTTCAGGGTGAGAGGCACTGAGTGCAACAGTGTGTGCATGGGATATTTAGAAGGAGGTCACCATTATCTTCATTATATCCACGGTAGTTTGGAATCAGATCCAGCAACAGGGAGGGAACACAGCCCCAGGCATCAACTGAAAATTGGATTAAAGATTTACTTAGAAAAGGCAGAGGAACCAGAGATCAAATTGCCAACATCCGCTGGATCATGGAAAAAGCAAGAGAGTTCCAGAAAAACATCTACTTCTGCTTTATTGACTATGCCAAAGCCTTTGACTGTGTGGATCACAATAAACTGAGGAAAATTCTGAAAGAGATGGGAATACCAGACCACCTAACCTGCCTCTTGAGAAATCTGTATGCAGGTCAGGAAGCAACAGTTAAAACTGGACATGGAACAACAGACTGGTTCCAAATAGGAAAAGGAGTACATCAAGGCTGTATATTGTCACCTTGCTTATTTAACTTATATGCAGAGTACATCATGAGAAACGCTGGACTGGAAGAAACACAAGCTGGAATCAAGATTGCCGGCAGAAATATCAATAACCTCAGATATGCAGATGACACCACCCTTATGGCAGAAAGTGAAGAGGAGCTAAAAAGCCTCTTGATGAAAGTGAAAGAGGAGAGCGAAAAAGTTGGCTTAAAGGTCAACATTCAGAAAACGAAGATCATGGCATCTGGTCCCATCAGTTCATGGGAAATAGATGGGGAAACAGTGGAAACAGTGCCAGACTTTATTTTTTTGGGCTCCAAAATCACTGCTGATGGTGACTGCAGCCATGAAATTAGAAGACAGGACTGGAAGAAACACAAGCTGGAATCAAGATTGCCGGGAGAAATATCAATAACCTCAGATATGCAGATGACACCACCCTTATGGCAGAAAGTGAAGAGGAACTAAAAAGCCTCTTGATGAAAGTAAAAGAGGAGAGTGAAAAAGTTGGTTTAAAGCTCAACATTCAGAAAATGAAGATCATGGCATCCGGTCCCATCACTCCATGGGAAATAGATGGAGAAACAGTGAAAACAGAGTCAAACTTTATTTTGGGGGGCTCCAAAATCACTCCAGATGGTGATTGCAGCCATGAAATTAAAAGACGCTTACTTCTTGGAAGAAAAGTTATGACCAACCTGGATAGCATATTCAAAAGCAGAGACATTACTTTGCTGACTAAGGTCCGTCTAGTCAAAGCTATGGTCTTTCCAGTGGTCATGTATGGATGTGAGAATTGAATTGTAAAGAAGGCTGAGTGCTGAAGAATTGATGCTTTTGAACTGTGGTGTTGGAGAAAACTCTTGAGAGTCCTTGGACTGCAAGGAGATCCAACCAGTCCATTGTGAAGGAGATCAACCCTGGGATTTCTTTGGAAGGAATGATGCTAAAGCTGAAACTCCAGTACTTTGACAACCTCATACGAAAAGTTGACTCATTGGAAAAGACTTTGATGCTGGGAGGGATTGGGGGCAGGAGGAGAAGGGGACGACCGAGGATGAGATGGCTGGATGGCATCACTGACTCGATGGACGCTAGTCTGGGTGAACTCTGGGAGTTGGTGATGGACAGGGAGGCCTGGCGTGCTGCGATTCATGGGGTCGCAAAGAGTCGGACACGACTGGGCGACTGAACTGAACTGAACCCTCAGCCCAAAATGGGGGACAAGGACATCTTCCCACAAGGGGCTGTGCACTAATCTCCCTCCTGCCTCGGCGTCTGCCCCAACCCACACTTCCCAAACTGCCTCTTCTCGATGAGGTGTAGACTTGGTGCCCAGGTGTCAGCCAGTAAGGGGCGCGTCACGTAACCGAGCGGAAGGGGCGGAGCCGAGCGGCGGCGACGCTGCCTGGTCGCCTAGCAACAGCCCAGCTAGGCGCGATGGAGGCCCGCAGCAGCAGGGAGCTCAAAGCCAGGAATTATTTGGAAAAACACCGGATTATGGACTTGCTGACCTATCTTACCAGCGCCCTCCTCTTTTTCCGGCCGGGTAAGTGTCTGCAAGTGTCTTGCCTACCACTCGACTTTCCGTCCCACAGCGAAATTCCTCGTGTAGCCATCCCTCCACGAGTGCGTCTCGGGGGACGAAGGACAGCTTCCTTCCCGGATACCACCTCCCGCACTCCTCCGCAAACACTCTTTCATGCCTCTCGGCTAGTTGAGCCCTCCTGCTGCCCGTTATCATTGTGACTTTCAATTAAACAAGACTTAACGCAACGGCCTCTTTGTGCCTACCTCTTGCCGAGAGTGGCGGGACTCTGGCCGGTGAGGGTTGTCGCGGGTGGAAGAGAGACTCCGGGGTTCGGTAGTCTGGCTCCTGGCCCCATCCCTTAGTACTTTGTGACTAGGCAAGAGCCTGAACTTCTTTCCCCTCTTCTAGAAAATGGAGATTATAATAGTACCATATAATAGATCTCGTGGCAACGTGGAGAAGATTAAATGAATAACGTATAAATCATCCTTATGTCTGCAACCAACAGATGTTCCCAGTATTACCCCTGCCCTCAAAGAGTTTTTAATCTGGTAAAACAGTTGATAAGGTAGAACAGAAGGATGTTCTTGAGACAGATTTTTCTGACATTTTTAATACACTCGATCCCCATATAAAGTTTGAATCATTCATATAAAGTTTGAATCATTTCATAATTTTTGTGTGGCCTGTAAATTTAAAAGTTATGTTTAGGTGAAAATGAGTTGATGTGCTTCTCCTCAGGGTGAAGAATGGTAGCTTGCCTCATATGGAGTTTCCAAAGTGCCAAAATTGCCTATTTGCTTTTATATAAGGAAATGTAAATAGCCAACATTCCAATTTTGTCAAAAACCACCCAACCAGTATGGTCATGTATAGGGTGATCAAGTTCTTTCTAATTGTTTTAAGACAATAAAGCAGTAAAAAAAAAAAACTGCAACAATTAAAAATAGAAATTTTTTTTTTAATACAAAGGAATGTACTTTTTAATGCACAGGGGAAAAGTTGCTATCAAACTAATTTTTAAAAACTTACTTTTTGAAAAAATGACTTACTATCTCTTGCTGGGTTTGATAATAGTGGTGAAAATAATCTTTTGCTTTTAGAGGCAAGTGTGTGTGTGTGAAAACTTCAGAAATAGCAGAAGTAAAACCAATAATCACCATTGTGAATACACCAAAAAGACAGTTTGCAAACCAGGAGGACTCAAACCAGAACAAGGAATGAGGCTCAGAGGTTTATTGTTAGAAAGCAGTGAATTGTGGTGAGAAGGCAGTGACTGTTTATTCTTCACAAAAATTGGTTAGAATATTAGCATCTTCATAAATGATAGAGAATATGTTAATGGTTACCTCATATCAAACTTGGGAAACAGTTTAAATTTTATGCTTAAGCTTTCCAGAGGCAGAAGCAAGAAATGACCCAGGTCAAGTTAGTGTTGTAGAAAAAGCTAAATTAAGCTTTGCTTGCATGACTTAATTGGTTTTGTCTGTCCAGGGAATTTTTCAAGACTGGTCTCCATTTAATCTTGATTTTAACAATCCACCTCCCCACTCTGCCTCCTGCTTTTGGTCGTTCTCTCTTTGGGCTTAAAAGTATGACCAGCCAGTATTGCATTATTCTCCGTTACCCCCATTAATGTAGTCAGGCCAAAGAATCACATACACACTGTTTGCATTTAGTTGAGTCCTTAAGTGGGAGAGCCATGTAGTCATTGTGTTAATCTTTCACAGGGTTATTGTTGATATTGTCTGGTTGTCGGTTCCTGGAGGATGCCATTTGGCACGTGAATAGCTGGCGACAGGCATTTAGAGCAGTCAATATGCTAACTATAAGGAAAACAATAGCCGACAATTGAAAAATTGTCATAGATTCCCAGAAGCGAAGAATTTAACAAGTTAAATAATTCAAATGGGTTATAACTAGAAGTTTTTTAAGTTTTACCTTTCTAAATCCATCGACAGGTTTTTTTTTTGGATTATGTACCATTAGTTTTAAGTTATTTATATAGGCACAGCCTGGTGTATCAGCAACCATGTAGCCTCATGATCCCTCAAAACAGGATGAAGTGCAGATGTTTTATTTCAGGAGGCCAGTGTTGTAGGTGAACTTTCACCTAAATGAGGCCTCCCTGTGCTGTGAGCCATAAGGTAATTTATAATTTAACAAGAGGCATTTCTATGGAAACAAAATAAAAAGGCTAATAGTTTGAGCAAATTATACATTCAGTTTCTGAGTTTAAGAGAAGCCATTTGAGAAAATTTGGCAGTTACAGTCCGATGGATTTTCCTGGCTTGCAGTTTGAATGTATCTTGTGACCTTCTGGGTGCCCACATAACAGCAGGCCTGCGGGTTGCCCACACATGAGCTGTTGTGATTTCTCTGAGGTTTATATCAAGTTGCCCAGCATATCCAAAAGATATATTCTATTTTCCTTACTACTTTTCATACACTGTTTTTTTCTTTCGTCCTTATTGTTGCTAGCAGTTTTATTTTTACATATGAATTATAAATTTTAACTACTTGTAATCTTTGCTTTCCAGTGAAAACTAGGAAGCAGGCAATGGTGAACTATCATATATTAATATCCTGTAGTGGATTAGCAAATTTATAAAGACATAATCATAACATTTTTTAGAGACATGGTTTTTTTACTATACAGTTTGTAATGTGACAGAAGACATATTAATAGACCCAAATATCCTCTGTCTCTCTGTAAAAGTTAAAAAGCCAAAAGTAAGTAAACTTATGTTTAGCAGTCAATGTCTTAGTACATTATCTTCTCTGGAAATGATCTAGATATTCAATGAATGTCATTATTTAGTTTACCTTACTATAAACTTTACTTTTATTTAAAACACTTGCTTTTAACAATTATACCTGGATTATCTTGTATAATTGTTAAAAGCAAGTGTTTTAAATTGATGCTTTTGAACTGTGATTTTGGAGAAGACTCTTGAGAGTCTCTTGGCCTGCAAGGAGGTCAAACCAGTCCATCCTAAAGGAAATCAACTCTGAATATTCATTGGAAGGACTGATGCTGAAGCTGAAACTCCAATACTTTGGCCACCTGATTCGAAGAACTGACTCATTGGAAAAGACCCTGATGCTGGGAAAAATTGAAAGCGGGAGGAGAAGGGGACAACAGAGGATGAGATGGTTGAATGGCATCACTGACTCGATGGACATGAGTTTGAGCAAACTCCGGGAGCTGGTGATGGACAGGGAAGCCTGGCATGCCGCAGTCCCTGGGGTTGCAAAGATTCGGACACAGCTGAGCGACTGAACTGAATTGATCTTAATGTTTCTTGTTGGCAAATTCTGTAACAAATAGCATGAGCTTATTTGACTAGTAAACCCAGATAGAAAAAGTTGTATGTTTGCCTTATATTTATATTGACTATTCTGAGAAGACATGCTTGTTTTTATTAAACCAACAAACTTAAACAATAGCTTTTATTTATCAAAGAACATTTTATTTATTCTAGATAATGTGAACTTGAAAATCATGTTTGTTTCTATATCTCTGAGAGTTTAGGAATGCTTAATTAATAATAAACTCTAATTTTTTTAGGGCTTCCCTTGTGGCTCAGCTGGTAAAGAATCTACCCGCAATGTGGGAGACCTGGGTTCAATCCCTGGGTTGGGAAGATCCCCTGGAGAAGGGATAGGCCACCCACTGCATTCTGGCCTGGAGAATTCCATGGACTGTATAGTCCATGGGGTCACAAAGAGTCAGACACAACTGAGTGACTTTCACACATTACATCAATTTTTTAAGCCAGTTAAATTGAATTTTTTTATAAATTAATCTTGGCAGTACCATCTGAAAGTAATTAGAAAAATGCCACATTTACATAGACATACATAAACATACAGGTAGACACAAGCAGAAATCTCATAGCCTTCATTAAATTTTAGCCATATCTCAGGTACTGTAGGGGCTTCCATCATAGCTCAGTTGGTAAAGAATCTGCCTGCAGTGCAGGAGACCCTGGTTCAATTCCTGGGTCGGGAAAATCCCCTGGAGAAGGGACAGGCTACCCATTCCAGTATTCTTGAGCTTCCCTTGTGGCTCAGCTGGTAAAGAATCCACCCGCAATGTGGGATACCTGGGTTCAGTCCCTGGGCTAGGAAGATCCCCTGGAGAAGGGAGAGGCTACGCACTCCAGTATTCTTGCCTGGAAAATCCCATGGACAGAGGAGCCTGGCAGGCTACAGTCCATGAGTTCCAAAAGAGTCAGACACAACTTAGCAACTAAACAACAACAACAAACAAGTATTGTAATACAAAACTCCAAAGAATAGTTGGATCCACACTGTAATTCTGACAGATAAACTAAGATTACCTGCCCATATGGCCAAAGGTTTCTCACTAAAGATTTTTTATTTGCATGCTATAAGGATCCTGTTAGATTTTGGAGTCCTTTTGTCTTTTAGAAGCTTCTGCATACCAACCAAAGAACACATTTCATTGTCTCTTAGAAGTTTGGGATCCTCTCTTTTAAGGGTGCCCCTTAAGTGGATTTACCTAAGTTAAAAATTTCCCACAGTAGCCCACCACAGTCCCAGAAGTGCACACATGTGCATGCACACACACACATTCACACCTGTCCCCAGTCACTCTCATCTTCCCAATAAAGTTAGAACACAATTTTGATATAATCAGTGTTCAAAATTTACATTATTAGCATTAGGCAGATATCCACAACTAATCCATGTAGTATGTTATGATTATATGTCCTTTGTTTTTTTCCCCTCAAGCTAATAATACTACATTTTAAATGTTTGCTTCAGTTTTCTGTGTAATTATCGCTAGCTCACCCATATGCTCTTTTTTCACAAGTACAGATCTCATCTTATTACGTTCATCTTATTTACATTCATCAGGTCATCACATCCCCACCTCCCCCATTCAACCCCCCTGCTGCAGTCTGGACTGACTGCTCACCTGCCCTGCTATACAGTAATTATCCAGGAATTTCCCTCACTCGCTGCACAGGTGTGCTCTTCAGTTTCCATCCAAGCCCTCCTAATGGCAGAAGAAAGGAACTTATACCCTTAGCATCTGAGACCTCATCCTGATGCTGCGTAGCAAGTTTTTTTGAAGTCACTTGTTTTAGCTGAAATGAATGTTTTATTCTCCTACAGATACATGAATGTCCTTCCTTATCCACAGTTTTGCTTTCAGCAGTTTTGGTTCCCTGCAGTAAGCTGCAGTATGAAAATATTGAATGCAAAATTTCAGAAATAAACAATTGATAAGTTGTAAATTTCACACTCTTGTGAGTAGTGCTGATGAAATCTTGAACCATCCTGCCTCAGCCTCGAATTGTCCCTTTGTCCGGCCTGTCCACCCTGAGTCACTTAGTAGTCATCTCAGTTACAGATTGATTGTCACAGGACTGCAGTGCTTGTGTTCAAGTCACCCTTTTTTTACCAAAAAAAAATTTACAGATTTTACTGAATACTGGACCCTAAGCACCAGACCAGTGATGCTGCCAATTTGGGTATGCCAAAGAGAAGCTATAAATGCTTCCTTTAAGTGAAAAGGTGAACATTCTCAACTTAATAAGGAAAGAAAAAAAGTCACAGAGTGCTGAGGGTGCTAAGATCTTTGGTAAGAATGAATCTTCTCTCCATGAAACTGTGAAGAAGGAAAAAGAAATTCCAATTTTATTGTTGCACATCACACTACAGAAGTTACAGCCACAGTGCATGATAAATGCTTAGTTAAGATGGAAAAGGCATTTGTTTTTCAGTCGCCAAGTCGTGTCCAACTCTTTGTGACCGCATGGACTGTATACAGCACTCCAGGCTTCCCTGTCCCTCACCATATCCTGGAATTTGCTCAGGTTCATGTCCATTGCATTGGTTTGTATACTAAGGTATTTTGAGAGAGAACACATTCATATAACTTTTATTATTGTATATTGTTAAAATTGTTTGATTTTATTATTGTTAATTTCTTACTCTGCCTTATTAATAAACTTTATCAGAGAAACATGTATGTATAGGAAAACACATAGAATATATAGGGCTCAGTACTATCTGCGGTATCAGACATCTATCAGGAGTCTTGGAATGTATTCTCCGTGGATAGATAAGGGGGAAACATCGTATATCCATTCCTTTTTCACTTTTTAAAAAATATGTTTTAAATTTTTTGTCTCTGCTGGGTCTTCATTGCTGTGCCTGAGCTTTCTCCAGTTACAGAGAATGGGGGCACTCTCTAGATGTGTTGCACAGGCTTCTCACTGCGGTGGCCCCTCTTGTTGTGGAGCACAGGCTCTAGGTGTGTTGGCTTTAGTAGCTGCAGAACGTGGACTCAGTAGTTACAGTTCCCAGGCTCTGGAGCACAGGCTTAGCAGTTGTGGTGCATGGACTTAGTTGCCCAGTGGCATGTGGGATCTTCCTCGATCATCAGTTGAACTGGTGTCCCCTGTATTGCCAGGTGGATTCTTAACTTCTTGGCCACCAGGAAAGCCGCTTCATTTCTTAATATGTTTCTTATTATTCACTGTTGTAAGAATGATGCTCCTATAATAGTGAATAAGAAGAAGCATATTTACTATTGTATGAATGATGCTCAGGCTTCCCTGGTGGCTCAGATGGTACAGAATCTGCCTGCGAAGCAGGAGACCTGGGTTCAATCCCTGGGTGGGGAAGATCCCCTGGAGAAGGGAATGGCAACCCACTTCAGCATTCTTGCCTGGAGAATCCCATGGACAGAGGAGACTGGTGGGCTACAGTCCATGGTGTCACAAAGAGTTGGAGATGACTGAGCAACTTACACACATCTGAATGATGCTCAGAAAGAAACGATGTATCTTTATCTTGGATTTTTGCAAAGCTCCTGGCATTATATGTATCTCAGTTTGAAAACCTTGGAATTGTAAGGGAGCTATGGAAAATAAGACAAGACAGCGTGGCTGGGCTATTACTGTTGAGACAATACATCCATGATCCCATATCCTTGATCCTCAAATTCTGGAATCTCTGAAAGCCAGTAAATTTTCATAACTCATTTAACAGCCAAATCTGACATAACCTGAATCATTTGGTAAGAAAATCTGGCTTTTCCTAGGATGTATTGGGAAATACAGCCTCTAACTGGGCAGCCCTTCCCAGTGGCAATTCTATGCTGTGGAAGGAGGGAGTGTACCTTTTTAGGGGATAGCATTAAAGAAATCAGAATTAAAAAAAAAAAAAAAGGAGTAATTACCCAGGTAAGAACTACTGCTTGGGAGTGGTGAAGACAGGATGAATTTGAGAACTATTGATAAAGACTTGGGAGAGATCCTCATGACTGACTAGGTTTGGGTGTAGCAAATGCTTCTTATGTGAGTTAAGTGTGGTAGAGGCCAGGAGCTGTGGAAGCACACTGCCTAGGTTTATACCGACTGTGTGGCCCTGAGCAAGTGACACTTGGGAGGAGGAAATGAAGTTAGCCACAGAAAATGCTTAGTGTAGTACCAGGCACATAGTAAGGGCTCAGTAAATACTATTAGTATTACAGTGTTGAACTTGAAGTTTGTGTCCCTTGAAGAACTGTCATCATCAACTGACATTTATGTAATTTAAGTGGTTAGTAACATTTGGCTATTCCCTTTGTGTTTTAAAAAAATTTATATCTTATTATGTATACTTCTGTTACAAGCATTTTTCAAAACATTTTTAGAAGCAGGTGGAGTAGAAATTATAGATTCCAAATATGGTGGTGCTAGTGGTAAAGAACCCACTTGCCAATGCAAGAGATGTAGGAGACCTGGTTCGATTCCTGGGTTGGGAAGATCCCCTGGAGGAGGAAATGGCAACTCACTCCAATATTCTTGCCTGGAGAATCCCATGGACAGAGGAGCCTGGCGAGCTACAGTCCATGGGATTGCAAAGAGTTGGACGTGACTAAAGTGACTTTGCACTGTTGTAAGCATTTTCAAAACATTTTTAGAAACAGATAAGAGTATAAATTATAGATTCCACATATAAGCATTATAGCACCCCATCTAGTCTAAAAGATATACAGCAACAAATCTTCATCAAAGTAACACAGTAAGTTCCATCAGCATTATTTATTCTATCCTTAAAAAGAAATATAATGAACTGAAATTCATAGATGTTTCCTGATTTTGAAATACAGTTAAGAAAGAAATGACGTAGATTGCATATGTGATTGCGTTAGTAACCTATTTGCTGCTATAGTGTATTCAAAGTTGCACCAAAAGGCACTATATTAGATTAAAAGTTCACCTACTACTATTTTCAACACACAAATTCCAAGGAGGAAAATACATGGAGGAGAAACCTATGTAATTAAGAGAGATTTAAAAACATAACCTATCACAGTGAGTGGACTTTATTTGACTACTGATTTTTAAAGAGCATTTATAATTTATGAAATTTGTGAGACATCTGGGAATTTGCATAATGTCTGGCTATTTGAGAATGTTAAGAATTTTGTTGGATGCGTAAATTGTACCGAAATGACAGTATTGTAGTAACATGAAAAAGAAAAAGGAGTCCCTCTTCAAACAAATGGTGTTGGGAAAAATGAGTAACCACATGCAGAAAAAGGAGACTGGACCCCTGTCTTAAGACCATTCACATAAATTAACTTGAAATGGATTAAAGACTTAAACCTGATACCTGATACTGTAAAATTCCTAGAAGAAAACATAGGGAAGAAGCTCTTCGACAATGGTCTTGGCAACGACTTCTGGATATGAATGACACCAAAAACACAAACAACAAATGCCAATATCAACAAGGAGATTAAATTAAACTGAAAAACTTCTGCACAGGGAATTCCCTGCCAGTCCAGCAGTTGGGACTCAGCACTGTCACTTCCAGGGACCCAGGTTTGATCCCTGGGTTGGGGAAAAAGATTCCATAAGCCACATGGCACAGCCAAAACAAAAAGCGGAAGGCCTTCTGCACAGCAAAAGAAACAAGCAACAAAATGAAAAAGCAGTCTGTGGAATGGGAGAAAATATTTGCAGATCATATATATAACAAACGAACAATTTGATTTAAAATGGGCTGAGGAACTAAATAGACATTTTTCCTAAGAAAGACATCCAAAGGGCAACAGATATATGAAAAGATGCTCTGTATATTACAAATCATCAGAGGAATGCAAGTTAAAACCTCAGTAAGGTATCAATTCACACCTGTTAGAACAGCTGTCATGGGTGGATCCTGAGGACATTGGACTAAGTGAAATAAGTCAGAGAAAGACAAATACTGTATGGTATCACTTAAATGTGGAATCTAAAAAAGCCAAACTTATAAAAACAGAGAGTTGAATGGTGGTTACCAGAAGCTGTCGGGTGAGGGACAGGAGAGATGTTGTTTAAGGGTGCAAACTTGTAACTAGTAGATAACTATAGTAAGTCCTGGAGATCTAATGCACAGCATAGTAATTATGGAGAACAATGCTGTATTATAAGCATGAAACTTGCTAAGAGACTAGATCTTAATTATTCCCATCACAAAAAAGCAGTGCTCACTGTGTGATGTGATAGAAACATTAACTAGTACTACCCTAGCAATCCTCCTGCAGCTGAAATGTATACCACCACCGAGTTGCACACCTTACACAATATGTCAATTATATCTCAACCAAAAAGAGGGGGTTCTAATCTTTCGAAATGCACACTTAAACATTCACTAATGAGAGATGATTACTGTGATTTTACTTCAACATAAACACAGGAAGAGGGAACTAGATGGGATCATGGTAAAATAAGACCAGCCATGAAATGTAACAGTTGAAGCTGGTGATGAGATCATTATACTTTTGTACTTTTATAGATGTATGAAATTCTTAATGGCTTGTTTTCTTAAGAATCTGTCTCCCGGGATTGAATGCAATGATGAGCAGGTGAGGCATTCCTCTTCTGAGCCACACCATATTTATACTTCTTTTAGCTTTATTATCACTCTGCAGAGTGAATTGATCTTGACTTTTCATATTTAACATTGTTTAGATGAAAGATAGCCTATATATCTAAAATACTGCCCTTATATTAGGATTGAACATTTATGTTTCCTAACTGGAGGATTATGTTAACCTAAATATTTGTTTTTGAAAGTCTATTCTTTACCCTTTCTTTTAGTTGATCTTCTTTCCTAGGTCATGCTGTTCCACTTGGGGGTTTTCAACTCTCACTGTAAATTAGAGTCACTTGAGGACTTTTTTAAAAAAATGCACAAGTCTAATCTCTGGACATTTTTTTTTTTCCTGTCTTTGGTTCCATCTCTTGATTTTTATTTTTTTAAATTATGAAAGTATGATAACATTTACAGGAGACTTGGAAAATACAAAACAAGGTTACATGTTGTTCCACTATAACAATGATTAAGTAGATGAATTAAGTTTTTAGTTGAGAGTTTTAATATCAAACTCTCAGAAATTACTAGAATGAATATACAGAGAAGTAGGAGACAGTAGACCTGAATGGACATTTTTATTCTGTCATCTGCAGTAGAGCACTTGTGTTTATAATTATTTAATTGTTCAATGTCTTGCCTTTCCTGTAAGCAAGGCCGATATTCCCGGTGCCTAGCACAATACTTCAAACATAGGTATTTAGTAATTGTTACATGACTATTTCCATTTATGACAGACATATTTTAATTTCTTATCAGAAAGCATTGGAACTATTCTTTTACAGAAAGACCAAGAGAGTATTTAATATCTGTATTGGAACGGCTGAGAATTGCCAAACTATCAGGCGTGGCTCTCCCTTTCTTTATGGATAACTCTAATATTGCATCTATGTTTGAGATGCTGGACTCCTCGAATAAAGGATCCATATCATTCATACAGTATAAAGAAGGTCAGTATCTTTTACAAACTGAGGTAATAACTTATTACATAAGTTTCCCTAGCTGAAACTAATTCTCACTTTGTAAAGTTTTCTTTTTTCTTATTCTCTTATAGCACTAAAAACCCTGGGTCTGTGTACTGCAGATGAAGTTTTAAAAGATGATGGACATGGAGTAACTTTCGAAAAATTCAGGAATGAAGTGTAAGCTTATTTTTAAGTGACTTTATTTTATGTAAATAATGTGGCATGATATTGACGTACAATTAATACATTTTAAAACAGAGGGTCCTGCCTTTTGATAGAAGCATTCATTCCCTGGAAACTTTCAGCTTTCTGTCTAGAAAGTGAGGACAGGGAGGGCTGACAGCAGTCTCTAAGCCTGGGGGGAGGGGAGGAAGGGGATGCTGGGGTAAGGAGGTTCCAGAGGCTGCTTCATTCTGTTCTCAATGGGAACCCCCAGCAGTTCTCAGAGAATGAGATAGAGAAGCCCCAATCAGCCAGAAGAACTAACAGAAAAGCTTTAAGAGCAATATACTAGTTGGAAAATCTCTGTATATAGAGTAATGGAACTTTTCTCAAAATGATTTCTCACAAAATAAGTGTTTATCAGCAGTACAGGCTGCATGCCAGCCTGACAGTTTTGGATTTGAGGTATTAAAGCATGAATAGTATTAACTAAATGCTAAGTCAGGAAATAAAAAACCATGCAAATGAAACAACTTACAAAAAGAAGCCTTCAGCTCAATTTGTTTACAAGTCTAATTTAACATAGTCCAAGGCCAAGGAAAAGCTGGAAGAAAGTTTTAAGATTCTCATTAATTACATAGATATTCAACAAAAAATATTTAATTACATTCTCTACCTCAGAGAAGATGGTAGCAGCACAATGCTCTAGTTAAAATGTTTCATCCACAAAGCAAAGGTTGCCCACTGTCACGTGGAATGGAACTAGGAAGTATTCTAAATAGACATTTGTGGAAAGAGAGCAAATTCTATTTCAGTCACCACCTCTTGTGTTTTCTTATGGGAAACAGTGAATTTCCACACTAGATACAGGAACTTCATATATTTTAAAGTGATTTTTTTTTTAAATTTTATGTTATGTTAGATTACCTGCAACAGTCTTCTCTCACTGGCAAAAAAAATTAAAAGTTGATTGTAATTTATTATCTCTGCTCCTGTATTTTATTCAACAGACATATTCACTGTGTATATTTGTAAATGGAATTACTCTTGAGTTTTCGTGGTCTCTGAGCTTTTTGTTTTTGTTTTCTTAGGAACAAGAGGACTCAGGAAATATGGTCAGCATTTTAATAACACTCTAAGTCCCAGATAATAAATGATTCTATAAAGTTTTCAGTTGTCCAGTTTCATTAATTCAGAACTTCAGCATATAACTTGAAATCCAACTGGCTTCCTTTTTGTTAAAACAACAAAAACCAAAAATCCCAAACGAAAAAAGACCCTTTATTTTCCAGTGTTAGGCCAGTTTGTCCTCAAATTAAGTAGAATCTCAACATCTTGCTGAGCCAGTTTATAAATCCCAACTTCATTTAGTGCTGCTGTGGCAGGAGGTTGCCCTGAAGATGACTGTAGGACATCTCTCAGAAGTAAGGCAGAACCAACACTCAAATTCAGAAGAATACAGGCTTCTTTTACACTGTTTAAAAAAAAAGAGCAGGAAGGAAATGAGATCTCCATTATCTACATCATCCCATATTGTCCTGTAATGATGTCATTTGGAAAAACTAAACAGCTACCCTGCACTGCCAGATCATAAGCCCTCTATAAAACTATGGATTAACTATTTGGCTCTTTCAACATGTCTTGACTGTATATGTACAGATTTTATATTTCATTAGCTTACTATAAGGTAAAAGGATCACTGTTTTAACATATATTCATTACTTCCCCAAATATGATATTTGATACTAACAGTATATTAAATGTAAAACTTAGGATATGGGAAAAGAGAAAATTAAGGGAAAAAATATAAGCAGACAGGTATACAGAATACTAAAACAAAAAAAGCAGAAATAAGTATCATACTGAAATGAGCAAAAAACCTTTCCCTGTCTCTTATACACATCTTTGACTTTTCATATTTAACATTGTTTAGATGAAAGATAGCCTATATATCTAAAATACTGCCCTTATATTAGGATTGAACATTTATGTTTCCTAACTGGAGGATTATGTTAACCTAAATATTTGTTTTTGAAAGTCTATTCTTTACCCTTTCTTTTAGTTGATCTTCTTTCCTAGGTCATGCTGTTCCACTTGGGGGTTTTCAACTCTCACTGTAAATTAGAGTCACTTGAGGACTTTTTTAAAAAAATGCACAAGTCTAATCTCTGGACATTTTTTTTTTTCCTGTCTTTGGTTCCATCTCTTGATTTTTATTTTTTTATCTCAAAAATCTAAATAAGTTTTATACCAATTTCTGAAAATACTTCTAAGAATTCTTCATATATCATGTTAGTTATACTTAGAACCAAAACTAATATCAAATGTTTAAGAGAACAAGTTTTAATTTTTCTTCAGGCCTGGCCTGTTGTTCAGTACTAAACATTTTAAATTTCTTCTATTTATTCATTATGGCAGGAGTGCATTTGCTTTCATATTCTATTTATTTCCAAATAATAAGCATTAAACCAAGTGTTAGAAAACAAAGCTCAACATATAATTTATATCCAGCTCTGGTCAACTTTTGGAAGTCATGGGTCACATTTTATCATCACATCTTATGACTATTTTAAGTTGTTAATTGATGCTATGTATACTTAACATCACTGGAATCTTAAAGCTGTTTAAAAAGTAAACAACCTCCTCTAACAATTTGATAACATCAAAGTTAATTGTTAAATATTGTGCTTACTGTTTAAAATAATTTTCTGGCCTCTTGCAATAGTGAGAAAACAAAGGGAAAAGATTCCGAGTCATGTCAAAGTGCAGCTGAGCAGCTCCTCCTTCATTGAAGTGATTGGCAAGAATTATCTGAAAAAAAGGACAATTCATATAGGAGTTGCCTTTATCATCACAGCCCAAAATACAGTCTGCTCTTACTTACTTCTTGGTAGATGTATATGTCCAGCTTCTCTACAAGCATTTGCCAGAAAACTTTAAATAGGGAGAAGCAAAGCTGCTGCTCTAATTGAAGTAAACGGTCTCGTAAAGTAAGCAGTAAGGGGCAAGCTGAACTGGACAGGGACATCACTGCCTGTTCAGACTGCGATGGCAAGGACAACCACCTGGAAAAAGCAGAAACAGCATTGTCTGCAGCATATTTTTATTATGAAATTTTTCATCGTTCTGTATGTTTAAGATTTTTTAATTATTTTAAATCTGGGGAAGTACACTGTCCTGGGGCATTCTGGATAAGAAAAAGTGTACAGCCCAACATTAAAAGTGCTCTCAGAAAGTAAATGTACCTGTTTGTTTATGTTATGTTATTTTATTTTTGGCCATGCCTCACAGCTCGTAGGATCTTAGCTCCCTGACTAGGGTCTGAACCCAGGCCTCAGCAGTGAAAGCCCCAAGTCCTAACCACTGGACGGCCAGGGAGTTCCCTGTACCTATGTTTATACTTTCTGCTTCCCTTGTGATTCAGCTGGTAAAGAATCCGCCTGCAATGCAGGAGACCCTGGTTCAATTCCTGGGTCAGGAAGATCCACTGGAGAAGGGATAGGCTACTCACTCCAGTATTCTTGGGCTTCCCTGGTGGCTCAGCTGGTTAAGAATCTTCCTGCAGTGCAGGAGACCTGGGTTTGATCCCTGGGTTGGGAAGATCCCCTGGAGAAGGGAAAGGCTACCCACTCCAGTATTCTGGCCTGGAGAATTCCATGGACTGTATAGTCCATGGGGTAGCAGAGAGTCAGATACAACCGAGCAACTTACACTTTCTTTCATGTTTATACTTTAGTTCCCAATGAAATACTCTTTACTTAAGGAGGATGATAAAATTTGTAAACCTCCAAATTTAACATGACTTACTGATATAAAACAGTTAAAATATAAAATGCATTAACATTTAAGACATTAGTTAATTTTACACGGTTAATTTTCAGCAAAACAACAGGGACTATTGACACTTCTAAACGGATAAGTCCTCTGTGTGACACGGCTGTGCTAGGACAGACACTGCCTGTGCTCAAGGAAGCCACCGTCTGAGGGAGGTAACAGACATCACAAGGAATCGCTGACAGTGACTACACCGCAGTGCAGGCATGCACAGGAACCACTGCAACACCTTGCTTTGTCAGTGGGTGACAGGCTAGGCCATTTAACTCCGTATCAGACACCAGCTCTGGATTTACAGCTACATCTGAAGGTTATTATCCATTTATTCTGATTAAGACTGTCAAAACATATTTTAGAAAGATTTCCATCAAAAACAGTTAAAAGTTGGGAGTGCAAAAGGCCAAACTCCGTGCTATAGACACTTTGGAAATCTGACTGCATGTTATCTGTTAACTTTTATAAACTGGAGTTGAGAGTTAACTTATAAGAAAATACAGAGGACTTACCTCTCTTTTTTATACAGTTTTGCAGCATCTTTAACTTCTCTAAAAACATGGTCTACTTGCCGGGTCAGCATGTCATGCTTTAAACGCTCTAACAGGTTAATCATGTCATCAAAGACAGAGCTTTCCATAGAGGCTAGCTGTCCTAGCTGCAGTTTGCTTAGAGTGTTATTCTCTGCAAAGACTTCCAGTGCTGCCTGTTGAAGCTGTAAGAAGAACTAAAAGAAAAAAATATGTTAACATGTTGAAGATACTTTTTTTTTTTAATAGCCTGAGATCTAACTCGTACATAATTCATTCATTTAAAGTATACAGTCTCTTGGTTAAGACTCTGCACTACCACTGCAGGGGGCACGGATTTGATCTCTGGTTAAGGAACTAAGATAACACATTCTGCGCAGTGTGGCCAAAAAATAAATATACAGTTCAGCGGCGTTTCACGCATTCAGAGTTGTGCGCCTATCAGCAGTCAGTTTTACAATGTTTGCATTACCCTAGAAGGAAATCCCACGCTCTGCCATCATCTCCCATTGTCCTCCTCATCCCCCAGCCCCACCCTTAGGCAACCACTCATCTTCTGTTGCTAGATCTGCCTGTTCTGGACATTCCATACAAATGGACTCATATAATCTATGATTCTTTGTAACTAGCTTCTTTCACTTGGTATAATGTTTCAAGGTTCAACCATGTTGTAATATGTATCAGTATTTCATTCCTTTTTGTGGCCAAATGATATTCTATTTATCCATTCATTAGTTGACAGACATTTGGGCTTGTTTCCACTTTTTGTCTTTTATGAATAACATTTCTATGATCATTTGTGTACAAGTTTCTGTGCAGATATATGTTTTCATTTCTCTTGGACATATACCGAGAGTAGAACTGCAGGATCATATAGTAATTCTATATTTAACCTTTTGAGGAACTGCCAAACTATTTTCCAAAAAATAGTTTTGGAAAGCAACTCTACCATTTTACATTCCTATTGGTTGTGTATGAGGGTACAAATTTCTCCATGCTGTGCTTATAAATGATACTATATTGTTATTATTATGGCCAATCTAGTTTGTATGAAGTGGTTTTGATTTGCATTCCCCTAATGGCTAATCACATTTTTTTGAGACACAGATTGATAGCTGTAGTAAACCTAACAGATACATGAGTTAAAAGAATTAAAATACAATTTTTTTACAGTGCTATTTTAGGTAGAATTAATACTCTTCTTTCTGCCTTATAGGAAAATAACACTGTGGATAATTAGTAAAACATTAAAAACCAAAAACCTAAATGTCTGTTAGTAGGGGACTGGGCATGGCTACTAGGGATTGTTCAGAGATGACCTGTGAGAGCCCGCCTCGGCATCTCTGCTGAAGCTGTCAGGGTAGCAGCACTGTCCTTTTGAGATTGTTCATGGGCCGTGGGAGCCTAGAGCCACCTATGGCCACATTTACCAGAGCCTGCCTATGAGTGAAGCCAGAAATGAACAGCTTTACAGTAGCCACGCCTAATCCTTCCAGTTACACCAACAAGTTCCTCACCTCACCCAAATCAGGCCAGCATTAATCTGGTTTTCTCCCACCTATGACTGAAAAACTCCTAATTCTGAATGGGCTGGATATGTCAGGCTTGGCACGATCTGGCAATGGTCAGACAGCTGTTAGTAGAGAATCTAATGAATGGAAGCCGAACTCTGTCTATTCTTCCTATTTTCGGGTAATTCAAGAGCTTACATGACTTTTATTTAGAGTATTCACAACCTGAAGGACTATGAATGTGGTTAAATGATATTTGGTGTTAAACAGAATTTGTACCATAATAACATACCAGATACAAACTTCATTCATGATTTGAAGAGTCAACTCTAAAATTTGATTATTTGTCTGTTGACAGAAGGAACCAGTTAATTCAATATCAGATTATTAATTTTCTAAGGACAGGGATGATGGCCAGTTCATCTCCATTAACCGACTACAGAGTTAATGTTCCACAAATATTTCACTGAAGCTAAAAATGTGCCCCTGAATGAGTCTCTTATTAAAGCAATGGCACAAGAAGCAAGAATGACTGTTTTATGAAAAAGCTAAGCAGAAAATGGAGGACTGTGGGGGTTGGTGGGGGGTAAGTGAATAAAGCACCTACTAAAATTAGGAACATGACACATAAAAGTACATAATGAATGAATGTATTCTGATTAGGTGACTTTATAAAGACAAATGCATTGATCATTACATTCCACTAATATTCATTTTATGAAATAATTATTTTCCTTGCTCAGCAGAATGATATCATGCACATGTATTTCAGTTAACATTTCTGAAAAAAAGTCTTTAAATAATTACTAAGTCCCAGCCAAAAGACCCAGATTAAAATAAATTATGATTGTGTTTATCAGGTATTTATCTTGTTTACATCTATTATTAGTATATTTGTTTCCTGTTTTTTGGCTGATTATCCTGGATTTAAGATAAAGACTTTGTTTTTCTCTCACAGTAAAGGAATCCATTTTTTTCTATATGATGTGCTAGCAGTATAGTATAATATTTTGTTATAAATTCATAGTATATTGGGACCACCTCGATGCTCCAGTGGTTGAGATGCCATACTTCCAATGCAGGGGGTGTAGGGTCAATCCCTGGTCGAGGAACTAGGATCCCCACATACCATGCTGCTTTTTTAAAAAGGGATTCTTATCTTTTAGAGATACATATGGAAATATTTACCATGAAATACATCTGAGAACTACTTCAAAATAATTTTGCATAAGCGGTAGAAGAAAGGCTTAATGAAACAAAATTGGTACTAGAAGATGGGTGATAGGCATATGGGAGTTCATTTTACCATTCTATTTACTCTTGAGTATGTTTCAAAAAAACCAAAATATTAAACTATTTTAATGTATGAAATATTCAGGTTAAAAATGTTTCTATTTTTATGTCTCTTCATAATTTGTCGTGTTTGAAGGCACTCAATAGGGACTTTCCTGGTGGCTCAGACAGTAAAGAATCCACCTATGATGCAGGAGACATAGGTTTGATCCCCAGGTCAGGAAGATCCCCTGGAGAAGGGAATGGCAACCCACTCCAGTATTCTTGCCTGAAGAATTCCATGGATAAAGGAGCCTGGCGGGCTACAATCCACAGGGTCACAAAGAGTGGGACATGACTGAGTGACTAACACTTTCACTTTTAAGAGCTATCAAATGTTATTTTCCTTAAGTTCTGAATTTTATGGATTTTAATGTCATTATACAAGCTTAGCTTTTTCTGAGATGGCAATTACCATTCAACATATTTCCCAAGTTTAAAATCTACAGAGGAAAGTTTACTTTATAAACTACAATTTCATGAAAGGATGGCTTTCTTTTCCAATGATTAAAATATCAGGATGATTTAACTATATGAGACTTAGATGAGAAAAATATGTACTGTAATCATACCTCCTAAGTTTGGCCCAGTTTTGATTCTGTCTAATGTGTGTTATTTCTGCTTGCTACAGATTCAACATTTCAAAAGGTAAAACTGTTCAAATTACTAATATATTACTTAATATAAGAGATTAACTTACAACATTGTCAGCCCAGTCTGCTAGCACTGTTGAGATATAGTTCACGGCATTAAGAATTGCACAGTACCGAAAGCCAAGAGAAGCTCTAGTCTCTTCTTTCATCACCTGAGTTAATCGTATCCTAAAATCATCTACTAAGTCCTTCTGTAACTCCAGGAACTGCAACTTTCTGGAAGCTGTGGGAAGATTTTTATACCTGTCTGTGGAGAAAATTAACAAGACATATGAAGGTTTATGGGCTTCCCAAAAGCTGGCGCTGCTGCTGCTGCTAAGTTGCTTCAGTCGTGTCCGACTGTGTGTGACCCCATAGATGGCAGCCCACCGGGCTCCCCCATCCCTGGGATTCTCCAGGCAAGAACACTGGAGTGGGTTGCCATTTCCTTCTCCAATGCATGAAAGTGAAAAGTGAAAGTGAAGTCGCTCAGTCGTGTCCGATTCCTAGCGACCCCATGGACTGCAGCCTACCAGGCTCCTCCATCCATGGGATTTTCCAGGCAAGAGTACTGGGGTGGGGTGCCATTGCCTTCCCCGCCAGCTGGCGCTAGTGGTAAAGAACTCGCCTGCCAATGCAGGAGACGTAAGAGACATGGGTTCAGTCCCTGGGTTGGGAAGATCCCCTTGAGGATGGCATAGAAACCCACTCCAGCTTGCCTGGAGAATTCCAAGGACAGAGGAGCCTGGCCTGCTACAGTCCGTAGGGTCGCAAAGAGTTGGACATGACTGAAGCGACTTAGCACACACAGCACGTGAAAGTTTATGGTATAGGGTTTCCTATTGGCTAGCTTTGGTGCCTTTGTCAAAAATCAACCAACCATTCAAGTATGGATCCATTTCTAAACTCCCTAAGGATGTGTGTTTCACAAGTACTGTCAAAACTCATTGATCTATATACTGATGATCTATGCATTTCACTGTTACGCCTCTAACACAATGTTGTAAATCAACTGTGCTTCATTTTAAAAGTTATGCCTCAATTTTTTAAAGGCATATGAGAAAATCATATACAAAAATTATTCCACTTCTTCAACAAATGACATTTTTTAAAAAAGGAAGGAGGAACTAGGATAGCTCAAAAGAAACACTTAACTAAAGATTTATAGGTGAAAAGATGCTTAAAATACTTCAGGAAAAAAGTCTGTATTTTGGGGGGGAAAAATACATAATAGAAAAGCGATAGTTTTAAACCTTAGGTACAGATAACCTGAGGGTTCGTTATGCTGCTTTTATATATACATGAGAAATTTTCCATAATAAAAGATTTTTAAATCAGTTTTGCTAAATATTTTTGTATTTTAGTGTTTTTCATATTTTTCTTAAAGAATACAGAATTATTTACTGACTGGGCTGGAACGACACCTCTTCAGGTTACCACACAGCCCCAAGAAATGGACAAGACACAGAAGGACCGTGGCAGTGACAGCTCAGTAGCACCTGGAGAACCAGCAGGTCTGCAGTGCCCCAGGGGCAACAGGGACAGGAACAGACCAACCAGGGCTGGGCCCGGGCCACCCTCCTGCCAGAACATTCTTGGACCACAGAAGTTCCCGTTACTATTCCGATCTTTGCCTTCTCCAGGGGATCTTCCCGACCCAGGGACTGAACCCAGGTCTCCTGGATGCAGGCAGACTTTTTACCATCTGAACCACCAGGGAAGCCTCCATTCTTGTCCTCAAAGTTACTTTATTATTTTACTGTTCTACAAACTCTGATATAACAAGGTGAAGAAAATAATATTTAAAATTTGGGTCAATCACCGTTTACTGAAGATATTTGAAAAGTTGAAAGACAAGGGAATTCAGGTAAGAAAATTAAATTCTTATTTGTTTTTATGTAACAACTGAGGAATTTTCCCCTCATGTAAACTAATGTTTAAGGTGTTACTTAAATTACAAAAAATCCAAAAGCTAAAATACTGTGCTAGAGTTTGACCAAAATAGAAATTGAATTTGAAGATACTACAATAACCACTATATGGTATTTTGTCAAACTACTTCAAAAGTACTGAGTGAAGAATCAGTAGTACTTTTATTTACTTTTTAAAATTTTATTGAAGTAGAGTTGATTTACAATGTTGTGTTTAATTCTGCTATATAGCAAAGTGACTCAGTTATACATATATATATTCTTTTTCATATTCTTTCCCATTATGGTTTATCACCTAATGGACTCCATCCCTCCACCATTCCCCTTCCCCCTTGATAACCACAAGTCTGTTAAGAGTCAGTACTTCTAAAAAAAAAAAAGTTATATCTTTAAGACTATACTTGCCAGTTATAACCAAGAGTAGTGTCATAAAAGTTTCTGCACAGTCTGGAACTTTCATCTCATCCACATCAGTGATATCCTTATATTGGGATATCCAGGCAGCTTCTGATGAGAGCATTGAGTCCATTTTTTGAAGAGCAACTGGCACACAAGAAAGATCATATCAAACAAGTAGTTACAGATTGTAATTCCTAATCTTTCAACTCATAATTTCTTAGGAATGATCATTTTTCTATAAAAAAATAAATTTACACCCTCCTACTAGTTGCACTATATATAACATGCTCTATTTTAAGGTTAAGTAAGATCTTTTACTTCTGCCCACCACACCTACCCAGAATCTTCAAAATATTTTCAAATAAATCTTCACTGACTAGAAAAGCCACATCCAGAATGATTCCATAAGAACAGAAATACTATATGTAAAATCCATAAAACAGTTACCTCTGCTGCTGCTGCTGCTAAGTCGCTTCAGTCGTGTCCGACTCTGTGCGACCCCATAGACGGCAGCCCACCAGGCTCCCCGGTCCCTGGGATTCTCCAGGCAAGAACACTGGAGTGGGTTGCCATTTCCTTCTCCAATGCATGAAAGTGAAGAGTGAAAGTGAAGTCGTTAAGTCGTGTCCGACTCCCAGCGACCCCATGGACTGCAGCCTACCAGGCTCCTCCGTCCATGGGATTTTCCAGGCAAGAGTACTGGAGTGGGTTGCCATTGCCTTCTCCAACAGTTACCTCTACTGGGTTAAATTTTTTTTAAGTATTTTTATCTATTTGGCTGTGCCGGGTCTCAGTTGCGGCACTCAGTATCTTTTTAGTTGTGGCATGCAGCATCTTTAGCTGCAGCAAGCAAACTCTTAGTTGCAGCATGTGGGATTGGGTTCCCTGAGGAACAAACCTAGTCCCCCTGTATTGGGAGCGCAACTCTTAGCCACTGTAGGACCAGAGAAGTCCCTGGCTTGAATATTCTGCCCTAGAAATACGCAGAGTACAATTCTGGGAAAAACTGAAGCTTGATGGGAAGAAAAGAAGATAATCTCTGAAGGCAACTTGATAAACCTCAACCGAGAAAAATTTAGATGGCTCTAGTTTCTACCCAGAACTGGATAAGAATAATACCTAAAATTTTGTATTCACAATAAGAGATACCACTCCCCAGCCTAAGGCCATTATGAGCACTTACATTTTCTCTCCACAGTCAACCATCTCTGAAAACAGGTCTCCTCTGATAGAATATGCATACAATTAGCAAAAGTGCTAGGATAGCCATGAACGCTGTGTAGTTCTCTTTCAAACAAAAGCACCTCATCCACCAAATGACAGAAGAGGCTGTCGTCATAGAGCAGACAAGGAATATCAGCAGCTAACTTCTCAAGAATCAGCATCATAAGGCCCCGAGAAAATTCAAGCTAAAAAAATATAGAAGCATAAGGAAATGAAAATGACAGCTTATTCATGGACACCTGCAACTCGGAAACTGAAATGCTTTGGACTGAATCTCTTACCCTTGCGTTTACCAAAGAGCCCACTTTGTCCAATATCGGCTGAATCTTCTCATCCAGAAACTGAGTGTGGTTCCCGATCCACAGAAGAACCTGAGCCAAGTACCATTCAGGCTAAGGAAGAAGATGAACAGTTTGAATTCTTAACTCATTCCAACTAGAAAGTTACAGTTAGTTAAATTTTGGCTCTGAACTTTACATTCATGGAAGGCTTAATAATCAAATGTTTCCCAATGTACTCCCAATAAATTTCAATAATGTGGCTTAAGTCAACTAATGAATTTAAATTACCATAAATATTTAAAACCTAGCACTTTAGAAATATGTAAAAGATAAGTATCACAAAGAATGATGGCCTTTATATAATTTTTTTGGAAATAATTTTCCAAAATAATTTTTAAACATGACTTTCTTCTATTTTTTCTTTTTTTCAAAAGCTAAGTTAAGAAAAATTTGGCTGGTCTGCATTACAAAAAATACAAAGACTTAAAGCAGCTGTAATTATAGAAAAGTAATGTAAGTGTGCAGTTTTTAAATTGTCACTAGAGGTGATTCTATAAACCTAAGTTTTGTTGGACAGGAACTCTAAAACATTTTCTGAAAGGTAAAACCCTGCTGTGTGCTAAATGCTGGGAATACAGAAATGGGCAGTTAATCTCGGGGCCTGCATAGTTCAGGCTTCCTGTCAGAGTACTAGACCACTGGAACTACAATTTAAAAAGCAACCAACAGAACTAACAATTTTCTTACCTTAAATCATTACTGCCTCTCTACAGTTTAGACTTCTTTTGTGTCACTTACCACTTACTAACTGGTTCTACTCTTCTTTCCACCAACACCCCATCCAAGAGAGGGAGACCCAAGAAGTACAAAAGAACAAGCTGAATTTGAGAACCAGAAATTCATTGTCATCCCACTCTTCCCTACATAGATATAACTGCCTATCCCTTGATTCTTTTACAACTCTATAAAGCCTGTAAACTCATTTATATGTGACATGTACCATGTCTGCCAAGTAATCAGGCATTTTAAATCATTTAATTCAAAACACTTCCTGTAGGACTCCTCTGCTACTTGCACTGCATCACACGTAGGAAGACTTCAAGGATAAACAGTATCCACCCCCTAGCAACTCCCAAGGTTATAATGCTCAGCACATTCAATCCAATTTCACTGAAAACAGTTGTCTGTGATTTTCAGAGCAGATTAAAGAAAAAGTCTCAACAGGATGTCCCATACACTTGGGTGTGGTCCCTCAACTAAAATGCTGATGATAATTTCCTCAAAGTCATTCCTGTTACTTATCCCCATACTCTCTCTTGCATAGCTACAAATCATTTTATATATTTTTAATTCTTATTTATTTTTATTTTTTGGCCGTGCTGCATGGCACATGGGATCTTTGTTCCCTGACCAAAGATCAAACCCACGCCCCCTATGGTGGAAGCACAGAGTCTTAACCACTGGACCACCAGGGAAGTCCCACTACAAATCACTGAACACATCAGCACTTCCATTCAAAAGCTAATGCTCTACTATCTTTTGACTCTCACTTCTCTTTCTGATGTATTTATAAACCTGAAGGAGCAGTTTGCACAGTGGAACACATATGGATCCAGTTGTAAAAAAGTGCCACAGCAAACGCTACAGCACACCCCAGAAGAAACCTGAGGAGGTGGTCAGATGGTGTGTTAATGAGCGCACTGATTCTTAACAACATAGCAACACAAGTCCCAAGTTATATCTGTAAAGGGCAGTGACGAAACTGGAATTTAGCTCTTTAGAGAAAAAACAGAAATGTGGATAGAATCAGAATTTAACTTAAGCCAGCAAAAGTAGAGACATCCTTAGTATTTGCTATTAATTAAAACCAGGGAAAGAAGCGGCAAAGCACACCTTGCTTATAACATTAGTCTGCCGGTTCCCTCTGAAGTGATACCTGAACCTCTTCTGAAGGGGAGTCAGCATAATCTGGATGGGCAGGATGACAGAAGGGGATGCGGGAAGAGAGTATTTTTCTGGAAGCTGTTTTGGCTCAGTAAATAATTCATCTCTGACATAGTAAAGTCAAGGAAAAAGAAAAGCAAATATGTATAGATATAGGTATGTATACACACAGAACATTTTTCTGGCAGATATATGTGATACTGAGAAATTATAACAGATAATATGTAATCGCACTTTAAATTACATATGACTTAAGTAAAAAGTCCATGAGAAATGTTCTTAGAATTAATCTTTCCTAAGATAAAGGATAATAAGTAAGGAAACACATTTGAATAATCATTTTATTAAATTAACACTAAGTTACTAAGGCTTCCTTCCAATTTTGCCCAGTTTTTTGATTGTCCCAAGAGACCTATATGTGATGCAAACTTGGGTCAGTCATGTAGTTCAGAACTCCTCACAGCCCTTCCGCCCACATGCAGTTTATTTGGAAGGAGAACAGCACCGCCCCCCTCTCCCCGCTGCCCCACTACATAAGCATACACAGGTAAGTCCAAACCTAGTACTCCTCCCATTTTGCTTCTTGGCCACTTTCAGAAAGCTTTCCTTTCTGGTCCAAATCTACTCTAGAAAAAAGAAATTTTAGTAAGTTTTAACCCCTCAAAAGATACGAGGTTTGTAGTTTCAGAAGCTGACAGAACAGTGTCTCCAGGTTACTGTATATCTCAGGGGCACTGGCTGGTCGACTGATGCCAACAGTGTGAGACTGAGGGGGTGTGATGAATGGCCAGTGAAGCTGTGCTAAAATTTCCTCAAAATCACTGTAACAGAAAAGTGAGAGAAGTATTGCTATCAAACACAATGAATATCAAATAGCCATCTGAAAGCAATTACCATGAAATATGGACAAATTCCTTGCCTTGTAAGCTTGTCCTTGAGAATTTTATGCCAGAATTTAACTGTGGCTCTCACGAAACCAAGAAGATGAGTACAGGAAGATTCCTGAAGCTTGATGTCAAGTTCTGCCATAGACACCAGAGTAGAGGCTGCCTCTGGGACATTATTGGTCATCAGATATTGCTGAATGTTATCACTGAAAGACAAGGAATAGCAAAGTTGAAAGACACTTTGTTCAGAATAATTCCAAATGTGGAAAACTGCTTCATCCTCCTGCTTTACATAAAGCTACAACCAAAAGAAGGAAGCACTAACTTAAAGTGTTTTTTTTTTTTTTTAACTTGACACCCCAGTCTTTAGGAGCCTGGAATCCTCAGCATCCTCCTAAGAGCAGTGGGCTGTCTTCAGGACATCTCCCTCCACCTTTGCCTGCCCAGCTCTCCCAATAGGACAGACTTTTCCTCTGTCACATTCCATCGGGCACCCCTCATTTCTAAGAAATCTGTCTTTTACAGAATCTTAGCCCAAGGGGAGAATGTGGGTGGCATCTGGTAAGTCAATAATGCTAGTCTTCAATCTGTATCTACTTTGCACAGCTGAACTTGACTATAGGGAACTTAGGGAGGTGGCACCTCAGAATCAAGTCCTTTCAAGTTACTGCCAAGCTGCACATAAAATTTAAGGCAAGCTCTATAGCAAGGGTAGCAAAGTCAAATGCCTAGAAAGGCCCAACAGGCAAAGTAAATTAAGAAAAGCAAAGTGGGGCCAAGTAAAAAGCACATACCCCACCCTAAGGCTCTAGCCTAGGGTTGTCACACTGGAATGTAGATTTAATGTGGCCAAATCCTAAACATTTTCAGGAGAAATCAAGATTTCCATGCAAAATCAAACTATTAATCAAATTCTTTAAAACAAGCCAAATACAACATGTCTTCAGGACTAATTCAGCATATGACTACCATTTTGCACACTGGCTCAAAGAACATTTGAAAATGAAATGGTTCTTTTGATAAAAATCACATTCCATATCTTAAGCCAGAATAAGGAACAAAAGTTAACCTTTTCAATAATTAATCTCTGTTCAGAGGTCATCAGGAAATTGGAAGTGCTCCCTCTCTAGGCAGCCTGTGTGCATTCTACCAAGGCATGGCTGAGGAGCTGGAAGCTGACTATGAGCTGGGTTCTGGCAGAGCATCGGTTCTGCTCCTGGGCGGTCACAGTGCCCTCTGAGGGAACAGGCATGTGCCACCGTCACCCTGCCCAGCTCCACTAGGCGCTAGTCCTTCCTCCACACCTTTGTTTTCCACTGGCTCTGCTTCAGGCAGTAGCTCACATTTGTATTGTTCTATATTTTTGACAGCACTTTGGCCTTCCCCTACTCTCATTCTCTCATTTTTCTTTCTTCCCCTTTTCTAATCGTTAAGTTTCCTAACAGATTTTGTCTTTTATAGCTATTTTCATAATTGAAATTATGAAACCAAAACATCTGCCAATGTAAGCAGAAATGTTAATTCAGCTTGTTTGAAAGGCAATACCAGACATAATCAATCAATGATATGTATTCAATTCAAAAAGAAGTACAACAGACCCTTGAACAACATGGGTTTGAGCTATAGGAGTCTGCTTACAGAAATAGAAGTCTGGGCTTCCCTTGTGGCTCAGCTGGTAAAGAATCCGCCTGCAATGAGGGAAACCTGGGTTTGATCCCTGGGTTGGGAAGATCCCCTGGAGAAGGGAAAGGCTACCCACTCAATTTAACCTAGAGAAATCCATGGACTGTATAGTTCATGGGGTTGCAAAGAGTCGGACACGACTGAGCAACTTTCACTTTCTTTCACTTTCAGTCTGCTTATAAGATGTATGCAGACTTGCCATTGGAGGAGCTCTGGTGCTCCTAAGCTCTGCTTTGTTCAAGGGTCTACCTTCTTTTTTTTTCCCTCCCTATTCAAAAGTAGGAGGGCTTGTTAATCGTCTAATAATATACTATGTAGCTCTTCTTAGGTGATATCCACTAAATATCCACTTAGGTGATATACACTAAAAAAAAAATTGAATCATAGATAAAGCAATCCATTTCATTAAGTGACCACCTCTAAAAGGTTAAAAGAGGAATATCACTACTCTGATGAGCTGTTTTATTAATATGGCATTATAATTTTCATCGTGTGTGCACAGTACAACTATGGGACTTGAATTTTTTACTTGGATTCCTTTCTTTTAAATGCAAATTAAGCCCCCGGAAAAGTTTATGTTCATTCACAATAAAGGAATCATTATCATAATGCTATTTTCATAACAACTGGTAAAATCACACTATTATAATCTTTAATTAACTCAATTATTTAATGGCATCCACGTACTCTCTAAGACAGAGTCTCAAAGGAAAATAATAATTATGAGAACAAAGAGGCTTATTTTACCTTAGTTCTTCAATTTGTGAAATCCATTTAAGGTAAGCAAGATGCCGTTCAATCTCTTCAATTTGGTTAATCATGGCTCCAAGATCTTCCATCCAGGGCTGTGCGGTCAGCAAATGGCTGTTAATGGAACTGAAGAGATGGGTTTCTTGCTCCAGAAATTGATTAAGGAATTGCTTTGATTCTTCTGCCTTTTTTAAGGCTCTGTGAATTCTTTTAGGGATTTCTGATGAAACTGTAAGTACCTGACCATACCAAAAATAAAAACAATAAAAAACAGCAATAATCAGGTAAGATTCTCAAAACCTTCTTAGTTACCTTCAAAATGCATGTTCTAAACAAATAAAAATTGTCATTTAAAAGCTTCAGGTTGGATTTCTGCATCTTATACTACCCAGGCCTCAACATAAAATGCTAATGTGGAGGTGTGTAGGGAGGGCCCTGGTAAACAGTATATATCTTTGGGTCTACTATCACAAAGCACTTTCAGAGTGTTCAGTGAGAGAACATTTACCTGCTTTACCCACTAAAGATTTTCCTTCAAAAACAAATGAGACTGTGATTATAAATGTCTGGGGTTTCTGTATTTTGCAAAAGTTCACCAGCTGATTCTGATTTAAGCCCAGGTTAAGAACGAACCATTGACATGCTTGGTAAGATGATATTCAGGTAATGCCTTTAGAAATGGTATTTTATTAAATGGATTTTTCTTATAATAGACAGAAACACATACAAATATCAGGCATCAGTACAATATGATAAGAATATATTAGAGGAATTCCAATTTAATCAACACTAATGAGACACTTACTCTACACCAGGCACTGTGCTAGGGACCGATAAATTAGACACAGCATCTGCCCTTAATCTCAGTTGTTATGAAAGAAAGATGCAGGCACATCTTCAATAGTGGGATTAGTGCAATAAAAGAGATGCCAGGTGTAATGGTGTACTAAGGTGGTGTTTCCCAGACTTGAATGTGCATAGGAATCACCTAGAGATATAGTTAGAGTGCAAATTCAGACTCAACAGGTCTGAAGTAGGGACTGAAATTCTGCACTTCTCACGGGGTTCCAGGCAATCGTACTTGCATGGCTCATGCACAGACCTTTGCAGACTTGGTGGAAATTTTTAGCAAAGTTTGGAAGGCAAGGGCATTTCAGCAAAAGAAACCGGTCAGTCATGATCAGAGAATAGCAAAATGGGGAGGAGGGCACAGAATCCAGTTCAAAGAAATGCAGAAAGATGAGCCGAAATAGGTAGGGGGCATCTTGGGCATTACAAGAATGCCTGGCTTTTTCCAATAAGCAATGGGATGCCATGACGAGTTCTTAATAAAGGAATAATTCAGTGGGGTTTATGATTTAATATAACCATGTTTATTTTCATATTATTTATGATAAAAACTGGGAATGGCAAAGAGATCAACCAATAAGGCTGATCTTAAATAAATAAATAATGTACAGCCACATTTGAATACCATAAAACCATTAGAAGAGATCTATATGTATTATTAGTTGTATTTACATTACATTATAATGTGTATTGGAGAAGGAAATGGCAACCCACTTCAGGATTCTTGCCTGGGAAATTCCATGGGCAGAGGAGCCTGGCAGACTATATACAGTCCTTGGGGTCACAAAGATTCAGACACAATTGAGCACACAGCACATAATGAGTATACTACTGATGTCGTTTCAATGAGTTTTAATACTTGCCTGTTCTTCTAACTGCATTTTACTTTCTGTCATCTGTTCTATGAGTTTATCAAGTTTCTTTAAAGATTTAAGGTCATTTCCAACTTCCTTTTCTATAAATGCTGACACACAGGAAGGAAGATCACTATTATCTGTACCTTCACAGACTTGATCATTTTCAACAAGAGCTGCAATATTTATGTCACCTAAAATGAAAAGAATAACAATTACTCAACACCACTAACTACTACAGAGTTAAAGGAAAGGCAAACGATATATAAGGCAACATGTCTACTTTCAAAAGTTAATAAACACTATATATGGCATTTTGTTTATATACAGTATTTGTATGTATATATACATATATATATATGTTCACAAA